>BJBW01001391.1:219968-332828 GCA_004320125.1 Scolopax mira
GAGGGTCGGAAATGGAAAAGCGTAGAGGGGTCACACCTGTGGGGAGAAAGGGACAGGAGAGGTGACCCAAACCTGACCAACTGGGGTATTCCATCCCATCTGCCCCATGCTCAGTATGAAAGCTGAGGGATGAAAGGGTCAATCTCTCTTCCTGCAATGGCCATCGTCCAAAGAGGACCCTGTCTGTTCAGCCTTTGATCCTGACTCCAGAGGTGGAATCCAGTTCCCATCCATCACTGAGTCCAGTCTGGGACTTCCCCAGTGCCTGCCAGTGATGGGACTGATCCTGGGAGCTTGATACAGTTTTGCATATATTGTATCTATTTCATTATTATCTTCTTTTTTATTTTAATATTAATTCTTCCTTAAAGTAGTTTAGTTCATTCTAAACTTCTGTATCTCCTATCTCTTCCTCTCCTCTTTTTGGGGGAGGGGAAGGAAGGGAAGGGCCATCTGTCAATCCAGTTGCAGTGATTTCGGCTAAAACCACGACAGTCACTTAGCTCTGGCGGGAGAGAAGGAATTTAGATGTAGACACAGAAAAGTAGAGCACCATTGATGACACTAGCATTGTGGTCATAATCAATATGTATTTACAAGATTATTCAGAAAACCCTAGTTTGCACAAGACAACACTGTTTCTTTGGTTTTGTTTTTTGTTTTAAATGCAAATAAAAGTATAACTGTATAAAGTAACGAAACCATAACTGACTCAGTTGACTACAGGACACATTATGTTACCTGAGAGTAAGTATCCACATGCTTGTAAGGGTAAAAATATGTCCATTTAAGTTATGTCTTAAGATGTCAAATTTTGCTAGTTTGCTACTTCCTTGCAACAGGAGTAGAGACACATGACAGAATTGCTAGAAAGATAGTAAACACAGGAAGCTGATATGAACGTCCTCACTGAAATATGGTTTAGCAACAGGACTAGTCTTTTAAGGAAGACACCAGTGCAAGCAATTTTGCATTAGTTTTTCCTTAAAGCAAAAAAAAAAAAATCCTACCTCTAGCATCGAGACAGTTTTTCAATGTTTTTAACTACCGCAAAAGTGCAATTTTGCAACTAGCCATATTTTTTAATTAGATTTTAGAACTTAGATCTTTGCCAACCGTTCTTCATTTTCATATACCTTGTTTCATCAAAGCAGGTACTGTCTGAAGTTTTAGTTTTAACTGACAAATATTTTCAAGAGTAAAACCACCAGAAGCTACTAGATTTTGATAGACATATTTAGGAACATGATAAAATAGCAAACAATATTTTTAAAGAGCTTCACATGGATGCATTACTTGTAGTAGATATGAAGTTAATAAAATGTTAAAGGAGTCTCAGTAGCATTTCTGGGGAGACAGCAGGTATTGCAGCCATTTAAATCACACATCTTCTCCTCACTGTTGCCTGACTTTTATGGCAAACTAGGTAATTTTTTCAGTAGTTTACCTGATCTGCACAATTCATTGTTAGTTTTTCAGCATGGTAGGTGTTTTTAGGTTCTCTGGATGTTGCACAATATTGTAGATTGAGATTTGTTTGTTTGATTTCTGTGTTACTCCTTAAACATTTTTTTTTACCTTTTTTTTTTTATTTAATTCACCAGAGTGCATGATTCTTTTTATCTTCATCTGAACATAACTTAAGCTTTTCAATGAGTGGATTTTGTTGCTGTTTTCTTGTTTCTTAAAGCTGCTCTTAGCCTGTGTCGCCAAGGCAGTTTCCTTTTAACTTCTAATCAAGCCTTTCTTAATAAGTGATGTGCACTAGCTCCATTTTCAATATGGTGTCTTTCAGTGATGTACATGGTGTCTCTGGGATTTAATTCTTTTAACAGCTCTTTTTATCTTTTTTTTGATAGGCTCTCTCATTTCTGTGTCATTTTCCCTTGGAAGCCACATACAACTGTGGTGGATTTTCTGGCTTTTATAATTCCTGTAGTGATATTGAATCTGAATGTGTTATTAGTGTGCCTTTCAATAGAAAAATTTTGAACAAGATCCTGCATACTATTCAATAATAAGTCTGAGACTGTATTTCTGATAGTTTCCCTAACCAGCTCTCCATGAAATGATTATTGTAGCATTAAGTTTCTTCTCTGCTTTGTGTCCCAGTGTGAGACTTGCCTCATATTCATGGGTATCTGCCATTACAGCTATATTTCCCTTCTCTCCTTGCCTCTCTGATCTCTCTTAGTGTATCATAGGTGATCATAGTCCTATCATTCTGCTAAGGCAATTGATAGTAGAAATCTACTTTGAGCTGTTTCATTTGGAACCAAGAATAAATGATTTCCTGAAGTCTTACTTCTTACCAAAATTAAATCGTATGCCAAATACTCCCCTGGATCCTTAATTTGGATGCTTGAGAGCTGAGACTATCTACTTAGAAAAGTCAATTCAATTTAATACTCTATTGTCATTCTGTTGAAATAGCAATGTATCAAGTCCCAAGCCTTTTATATCTGATCTACAAGAGGTGGCTTTTCATGGGAACAGGGCAATAATTACAGAATACTTCAAGCCTATCCCTATTCCGTCACAATTGATTGTCCATTTTCTTTCTGAACACAAACTCCTGCCTTGTTGGGGAAAAAAAATATACGCATTGTGGACGTCTTCAGGGCTCTTCTTTACTGTAATCATGCATTTGTAAATTCTTGTCATCATGCTGAAATAGTACAGGTATTTGAAGAATGTACAAGGTGAGAGTGAATTGCATCACTAATTGAAATTAACAGGAGTCCTTGGCTCTTTTTATTCAGACATATGCTGGCCTCCATGTTCTAG
Organism: Scolopax mira; assembly: GCA_004320125.1. NCBI lineage: Eukaryota > Metazoa > Chordata > Aves > Charadriiformes > Scolopacidae > Scolopax > Scolopax mira. Next base: position 222,756 of record BJBW01001391.1, read on the forward strand.
TTAACAGTGCATGTATTTGTTCAGAGTATTGTCCATTCAAAATGTATTACAGCTAGTATTAATTGACTGGTATTTTAATGCTAATCTGTACTATTCAGATCCTGGGTCCAATTATTTAGTGTTGAGGGCATAGAGAATCAATGGTAATTTTTCTCCACCTTCCCTAGATTGTGTACTACATTGTAGCTATTTAAAATAAAAAAAAAATTGCTCAGTTCCAAGAATGGGATACTGTTATTGTGCTGTTGGTGACTTACTTTCAATATATATTCATTTTTGCGATGTAGTATAATACTTTTTTGAAGCATGATAGTTTTGATAGGTTTTTACGTTTGTTTGTTTATCCTCAGTTTAACGTGATAATATTGGCAGTAATGTGAAAACTTTTCACATAAGATATGTTGCTGAGAAGCTTCGATCTTTTGTGTAAGTAGGACTTTATTCATAGTCAAAATCAGCTCTTTGGTTGGTTTTATTTTTGTTTGGGTTGGTTTTTTTTTTTTTCTGTAAGTCTGGTGGAATTCATAGGGTTTAATCACCAAAATCTTTTTCCCATCTAGTTATTTTTCAGATGAGTTTTATGGAAATGCCACTCAGTAAATAAATCAGAAAGAGATTTGATTAATTAATATTTGACTTGAAATTAGACAGCTAATTACTGCACTGCTAGTTGTTGTATTGTATTGTAGGATTGTTTTGCTTTCTTACATGAGGGAAAAGTAATCTTAAAATAAGACAGGGAAGTATTGATGGTAATAAAAAATTACGTGTATAAGATCTATGAGTCTTTTTTGTATAATAAATGAAAACAATGATAACACTTAGCTTTTATGTGGTCCTTAACTTTATCAGTAGTTTTGGTAATGAGCTTTATCTATTAAATTATTATAATCATATAATCGAAGTATGGGCCCAAACAAAGATTGTAACTGCTCTAGTTAGGATTAGAAGAACCAGGTGGGACAGTGGGAGAAAGGAGTCGATTTTACACTGCTGAAAGACCATTAAGCACCACATCAGAGTTAATATAATTCCTTGGATCTGTATACTATAAAAACTGCATGATCAGTGCATTTACATTCTAGTTCTTTAGAATCCCTGGATTCTAAAATCATAAAATGTTTTGGGTTGGAAGGGACATTAAAGATCATCAAGTTCCAATCCTGCTGCCATGGACAGGGACAATTCCCACTAGACCAGGTTGCTCAAAGCCCCATCCAGCCTGGTCTTGAATACCACCAGGGGTGGGGAATCCACAACCTCCCTGGGCAACCTGTTCCAATTTCTCACCACCCTCAGAGTAAAGAATTTCTTCCTAATATCTAATCTAAATCTCCCCTCTTCCAATTTAAAAACATTGCCCCTTGTCCAGTTGCTCCACTCCCTGATAAAGAGTCCCTCTCCATCTCTCTTGTAGGTCCCCTTCAGGTACCGGAGGGCTGTTATATGGTCTTCCCAGAGTCTTCACTTCTCCAGGCTAAACAATCCCAACTCTCTCAGCCTGTCATGTTATTGAGGCTAAATTTATTGTGTGTGTTCAGCTGTATGCATTTTAGACTTTCTGTCCTTGTACTATAGTATTCCACCTCCAGGTCCCTCAAAAAGATGAATATTCTTGAGGGATGTCTGAATTTAGTGACTGTTGAGATTTTGTCAACAGTCTACATAATATTGAATGAATGTTTGTATTTACATGCTTATACAATGTAATTGCACCGTAGAGTTTTGACTTCAGAGCTGTAGATTATATTATACCTAGCAGATAAGAGAATTCTATATATAAGGAATACAACAAATCAGCAATAAGTTATGCATGAGACAGCAATGGGTAGGATTGTTTTTACAAGAATTTTCTGAAATACTGAAATCTTGGCTTTACAGATAGTTATGGAGTGGGAAAAAATGTTAAAACTTTTAAGTGTGAATTTTAAGCATGTTGAAAAGTGAAACTTGTACAGGTTGAACTTGAACTTGTCATAGAATTATGGGGAACTAATCCTGCAAATTGCAATTAACATTTAATGCTACTGCTTAATGGAAAATCTGATTGAAATAGCTGAAAATTGTACAGTGTAGAAGAAAAGTTTGTTGTTAGCATCATAAGTTCCTAGACTCCTGCTAGTTTCTTGTTTATTTTATTACTTGTCTATCAAGTAGCTCTAGGACATAGAATGAAGACAAAGTATCTTATGAATTTTTTTCCCATATAGGCATAAAAAGGGCATGTAATGTGCATGGAAACATTTCTCTGTATTGGAAATAGTGACAGCTCCTTTCCTGTTTTAATATTTGATACATACGGTATTTGTAAATAAAAAATTCATGCAATTATAATGTGATATGAGAAGTATTGGCATGGGGATTTAGATGAAGTAATAAAGAAATTTTTCTAGTAAGTTCCTACTAATGCAGTGGAAAGTGCTAGTGTGCTTAACTGAGAAGCCAATACCATGAACCAGTATTAATAAGCCTACAAACAACAAAAAAACTGCCAACAAAATGTAATAATAAAGAAAAGGCAAAATAAACTTTAAATGCACAAATAGTTCTAATGCTTAACACTTTTCCCTTGAAGTGGTTCCATTGACAAAGTTGGACTGTACACAAAAGATACATTGAGAAAACTGCAAAATTCAATAGTTCTGCAGAATTAGTGAGTAGAGGTATCTTTGTCACAGGATTCATATTTGAGTCAACTGAAACTACACATATGTTTTCTGTCTTTGGTGATTTGTTCATTTCCCAAGAAAACCGCCAACATTTTTCTGAGGAAGAAAAACCAAAGCAAAAAAGATATTCTTTCATGTTGAAAAGTCTGAAGCCAAATGTTTCTCAGTTGAAAACAGAACAAAGCTTTGACGTTTACTTCCATGTTCTTAAAAAAACAAGCCCATTCTTACACCATGCCAAACTGAAACATAGCATGCAAAGGTAAATGTTCAAGAAACATGTTGAGAAAACAGATAATTTTTTGTACTATTTTTTTGGTTAGCTGGAAATTTCTAATGATTTTGTTCAGACCAAAAATGCTCTATATTTATCTATTTGGTGAACCAAAAAATAGAGGTTTGCATGACTGCAGTTGTAAAATACTTGCAAATTGCCATCTCCTACTGTATTTGCTAGTTATAATGCTTATGGATATCCAGTGCTTTAATACTGTCTTGTTTAAGATGTGCACTGAAGTTTGCACAAACTTATATTCCAAATTGCTTTATTTTGGGTCCCACTTTTATCTTTTCTGTCATATATGTCAATATATATTGAGTCCACAGACCTGTGAGTTTTGAAAGGAAAGCTAAACTTCTATTTTTTACACTTAAAATATTTTCAGTTACTTTTATATGAAGTAAAAATAATTTGGTAGTTTTTTCAGAATGATATGATATACTGTTCTAGTAATGTTTCAAATGCTAAATTTCTACCTGAGCACTAAATGTTTGAGTATGAGAAGTGTTCTTGCATTTTCCCAGTGTCCATGTATTATTTTAATTCATAAGTTTTTTAATACTTAGGAGTAAACCAGAGATTTATTGTTTCATGGAATAAGAAAATGACATTTTGGTTTTTTATTCCTCCCTTCCCCTTCCCTTTCCCCTTCCCCTTCCCCCCAACAATATTTACTTCAGCATAAAATATGGGAATGAATAATAGACATTAAAGGTGGAAAATAAACTTATTAAGTTGCAATTTGCACTTTCCTGACTACAGCGTAAAAGTACCTTGTATATTTATTTGTTCTGTTGCACTTTACATGTCCTAGGTATTTCAGCCACATACTTTTACACGATTTTTTTTATAGCCTAATAAATATTGATATATGAAACTTTTCCTTGGCATCCCATTTTTATATTTGTCCTAATTTCAGACCAGTATTTCAAATCATTGTAATGTCTTGAATAATAGACCATGCTTCTCTATATATATACTGTTTCAGCATACAGAAGTAATCCTTTCCTCCCGTAATCATCTTCTTTCTTTTTGTTCTCTGACATAGATTGCTTCTTTAGGTTACTTCCTAAAACTTTTCTGTTGTTCTCATGACTAAAGAACTAAGTTTTAGCTTAATTCAATAATATATCAGTGAACTCTTAGAAGCTAAAGATATATGCTATATCTGTACCTGTCTGGTACTGAAATACCATGCTTACTAATTGAAACTTTTGGGGTCCCAGGTTGGAAGTATATACCATTGTTCTGTGATGGATTTACCATGCTTACATTTAAAGCTGTATTTGTGAAATGTAAAGCCTTTGGAGGTGGTATCCTATGTGTGGAGGATTTTCTCTTTGTGAGTACACAGCTGTTCTCACAAACAATTGGAAATTATGGAGTGACAATAGTGACAGTTTGTCAATGAACCGTCATGCTAATTGGATACTTGCAAGGATTTTGATTGCTGGTACAATAGCATTTGTCTAAGAGTTAGAATTTTTATTCAAATAGCAAAACTTGCTCTTTTTCATAATTCTATGTCTCTTGGAAATTTTTTCACTTGAAAATCAGCTGAGGTCTCGCTTAGCCTAGGTGCTTTGTTCAAGCCTGAAAGTTAGGGCTAAAGAAGCTTTGGATCATGAAGGAACTGTTTGCTGCAAGAAGGCATCTATAAGAATTTTTCTGAATTAGTCTGTTATCTTAACCCTTTAACTAACCCTCAGTAGGTTAATAAGGCAGGCAACGAGCTTCCTCAGCAGGTTGCTCTCCTACCTGTTTGAATTGATTATTGTGACTTCCCCAAATATAACCTAGGTATTTTTATTCTGAAATACCAAGTTAGAATCTATGTCACAAAACTGAGAATATTTCACAGCATTGTTTCTTTTTTTTTTTTTTTTTAGTTAAGTGTGTTGGCAAACGTGTGAGTAAAGTGATGGCAGCTATGCTTTCAGAAAGCAAATTTTTAAAAAATCCCCATTCAAGTCTTTCTCTGACATGAAAATTGTAATACTGCAATAAAATCAAAAAGCATAATTGTTTCCTGAAACCATGCATAAGATTTGAGATTACTCTGAGAACTATTGATTTTAAAGTTCATGAAGAGTGTCTGTAATCAGCATAGCAATTTGACTTCTTAATTAGACTAGTCCTGTGAGAGTTTGGCTCCCCATACAGTATGTTTATGAATCTAATCAACCAGGCAGCAAAAAAACCAATTATAGATACTATCTTTATTTTTTAACTCACAAAGGAGCAAGAACTGAAATACTGTAGCTTTTGCTTCTGTGATAATTAAAACATGGATCTGAATTAATAGAAATTTAAAAAAAAAAAAGTACCCTGAAGAAATCTGTACACCACAAAATGAGGTTGTTGGCATCTAACAGAAACAAAAGGATAAAAGAAAATCTTGGACTGTGCCAAGCCTATGCCATCAAGTACTAGTTACCTGATGGACTAGTATGCATCAATTTTTATTTTTTTTTCACTGGAGATTTATCAAGTCACAACAAGCCATAGGTGAGATTTTGTCAAGTTAGTCCATTTTCTATGTTTTTTTAAAAAAAAAAAAAACTTTAAGAAGTTTTAACTTCTTCTTTAACTTCTAAGAACTTTAAGAAGTGGTCTGTTATCATTTCAATATCCTTAGATTTGTCTTTTTTCTTATTGACATAAATGTTGGTAATTTGAAATTGTTGTTAGTTGTCCTTTGTTTATGAAGTGTTTTGTAGTGAAAATAGCTAGAAACAGTAGTTAGGTTAAAAAGTATCTAGAACATGACTTGTTAATTCTTCCATTTACTCTGTTTTACAACTGTTAATTGTTCATTCAGCATCCATTTATGATTCGTCACATTTTGGATTTTGTGTTTGGTATTAAAACTAACTCTGCCAGCAATTGAACCGTGTGTTGTATTCTGCCACCATATTGCTGTAGTAGTTGAGGATGTTAGTCTGCCAGGTGACTGACATGTGTCTATGGTTTATTATTGCCTTTTCTTTCCTTTGGGAAGAGGTTTGTGCAGTGACTTTCTTCTTGTCATTGATGGAGAAGACTTGGGTTTTGGTTTTGTTCTATGCTCATGCTGAAAGCTCGTAAATGCCTGTGAGAGAATTCTAATCATTTCTAGCTGGTAGGTCGGGCATATATGCTACAGCCCTTTACAACTAGAAAACTCTGGTTTTGCACAGCTAAACCTATCTGCTGTGGCAGACAATTTTCTTGCTTTTGGAGTGCAGCTGTGTTCATTTATTCTAGAGCTCTTTCACAGTCTTGTAGCTATTCTTAAGCTAGATCACTGATTGCCTAAAGTTGTGGACTGAAACCTGGCACTCGATACTATGCCAGATACAGAGCAGAAGACGAAATTTGCATTCTCACAGACATCATTGACCTTAGTGTAAATAGCCAGAACTCCAGTTGTGAAACGTGCCTATGAGGAGTTTTCAAGTTATTATCTTTTTTTTTTTTTTTTAAATTGTTGAATCAATAGAAAGTAGTTATAGAGGTAGGCATTATTTTCAAAAGGCCATTTCGGATATTCAAAGGGAAATACCTTTCCTTTTGGAAGGTATTTAGTACTTTTTTCCTTGTTTACATCTTCAGGTTTCCCTTTCCTCATTTAGCAGTGATTTTTGTGAAGGACTGTTGGCAATAGTGGGACAGGTGTCCACTAGTCTTACTGGGTCTTTCAGGAAGTGACCAGTCAGAACATCAGTTTTGGATACAGTTTAACAGTCACAAGCTATCATTCTTTTTATTGATTACACAAATAAACTTTGGATAAAATAAGGATATTGTTGCTAACAGTTGGAGAGACTTTCAGAGTTTGAAACAAGCAACTTAATATAATAAGGTATTTTGGAAACTGTTTACTGTGAGCGATGAATTCCTCTTTAACTAAAGGACACCTGATGGCAGCTCTAAGAATTAGAGGTATTTTGTTAATTTCACAAACTCTACAAATGTATGATGCCAGTCACAGATGCAGCCACATGACCATGGAAACTACACCCATATGGGCATGTATGCACTCACCCACTGTCTGTCCTTGCTCTCTGGTTGACTGGACTCTGTTTTAAAAGCCAGAAGCATGTTTTTGCTTATAGACTCTATAGGCCTTTTCCATTAACATTCCAGGTAGGTTTGCCTTAGTGCTAACTATGTTTGTGGGTGGGTTTTTTGCTTGTTTATTTTTTTTTTCTTTTCTGAAGAGTCTAATTGGCTTTTTTCTCTGGTTTGACATTTCAGCTGAGACCTGGAATAAGATGATCATTTCCATTCTCAATTCAGTTCCATTTCAAGTGAACTATAATAGAAAGACAATTTTCAGCTTCTACAGATGACGTGAAAAATATACTTGATGATGTGTCTTGGGGATATTTACTTAAGTGCAGCACAGTGATTGAGCTTTGAGATGCTGAGCCTTGAGATGCAGAACTTGATGTCTGAAGTAATTAATGACAAAAGCCTCCCAGCTTTCACTATGGGATCCTTAAGAGTATATTAGCCAGTGTGTAGTGCTTCAAGAGGTAGAGTGTACTGGAAAAAACACATGTAGCAGAGAACAAATGCTGTTTAGATAGGGGGGAGGGAATCTACAAAAATTGGATGTTTCTCATAAGAACCTAACCTCGAGTCACTATAAAATTGCACATCTGTAGAGATGTTATCTACCTATTCACTGAAGAGTCTGCATGTGTGATGGATGGTCTGTGGAGTGTGTTTGCAGTTTATTACCTGCTCTGTGTCCTCTTCTGCTGAAAGAGTCATAGCTGGAGAAGTGTGGAAGAGGGCTGCCTTCCTTGAGATGCTAAAATATGGATCGGGTAGAAATCTTGGGGAAGAAGGGAGTACTGCCCCTTCCCAGCAAGCAGCTCCCCAGATTTTCCTGGCAAGAGGCTTAATAGTGCTGGATGGAGCAGGTAGTCAGAGATTGTGACTTAGATGCTAGGAAGGCTTAAAATAGGTGGTAAGATGGGCTTTTAAGAAGCAGGCAGGCTTTATGTCTGTGGGTTCATGTTTTGAAGGTGGTTAGAAAAGTCTTCAGAAGGATGAAAAATAACTGCCTGGAGTTTGTTACAAACCAGAGGGTTGCTGGAAGTTCACGCTTAGTCTGAGACCAGTAAAAAAGGAACTTGCTGTGCAGGGATGGGCCACAGGGGAAGACAGCTTTGTGCAAGACTTTATATTCTGCATACCCTTCAGAACCAAATTTCTTTATTCCAAGATTTCATTCTGGTTAATTTTGAAGAAAAAACATGCTAGGTGAACTTAGAAGCCCTTTTATTGTACTTGATGAATTCAGCTTAAAGCAGTAGTGCAGGTAAATTTAGTTAAAGCTCTCGTAGATTTGATAAGCCATTGCAGTGTGCAGTAGCACAGTTATGCAAGAAGCAGAGAAACAAGTGCCAGTCTTTGTTTAATCAGCAGAACTTATCTTTTTTGGTTTTTGGTTTGTTTTTTTTTTTTTTAGTGTTTAGCACCTTTTTTCAATTCTACTGAGGTCCCTTGGTCTTCAGAAGTCAGGTACAGGAAAAGCTTTAAAAAGACAAAGTGACAATTATATTGTCATGTTTCAGTGGCTAAATAGTAACGAGTTTATGAAATACAGAATATATGCAATGTAGCAGTTGTTTGTAATGCTAGTATTCCATGAGTATTTACTGGAAAAGATTCTGAGAACCTTGATTGTGCATAAGTAAATGGAGCTGAACTTTGGTTTTTATTTTGGTTCTTTTCCTGAGAATGTGAAAAATAAAAGTTTAAGCTAAAAATGCTTTTGATCCCATGGCAAATTCTTTATTAGGATTTTTCTTAAAACTAGCCATCCACTTGGGGGATTTTAGGGCATACATATTATCTGACAAATATGTTGCACAAATTTTATAGGGAATTTATAGTTTTGGTGATTGGTTTAATTGGGGTAAAGGCATAATAATGTATCCTCTCTAGCAGTTTTATGCAATTGAAGTTTTGAGAATATATTTCTTGTATGACTCCTATCAAGTACTTGTAAACAGGGATAAGATTCCCCCGAGCCTTCTCTTCTCCATGCTGAATGTCCCTATATCTCCCAGCTTCTCCAGTCCCTTAAATCATCTTCTTGACCCTTTGCTGGACTTGCTTCACTGTGCCCATGTCTCTCTTGTACTGGTGAGCTCAGCATAGCACCCAGCAATCTGGATGTTTCTTGCTAGTACTGAACAGAGAAAAAGGAGCACTTTCTTTTGTGCTGACACCACCAAATTGCTGTCGTCCATCGTTACTATGAGGGCACATTGCTGGCTCATGGTTAGTTTGTCCACCACCTTGAGTCCATCTCTGCAAAGCTGCTTTCCAGCTAGTCAGCCCCCAACCTGCACTGGTGCCTGATATTATTCCCCCACAGGTGTAGGAGGACATTTCACTTCCCCTTTGTTAAACTTCATGAGGTTACTGTTTGATCTTTTCTCTAGCCTGTCAAGGTTCTCTGAGTGGCAGCACAATCCTATGGTGCATCAACCACTTTTATTAGTTTTACATTATCTGTGAACTTACTGAGAGTCCACTCTGTCTCACATTATTAATGAAGATGTTGAACAAAATTGACTCTCATATTGACACCTGGGGTGTGCCTTTGACTGGCATCCAGCTGGACTTGCTGATCAACAACCCTTTGAGCCCAACACTGGATGGTTTTCATTGTTGATCATTGTTGATTTTAGGAGGACAACTTGATTGATAGTAGCTCTCAATATTTTTAAGAACGTATGCAAATGTGGCAGACTATGCATAGAGACCAAAATATTTTGCAGGAGTAAATAATATGGTGTTAGGATAATTCACCTAAAAAAAAACAATCAACAGATGCAGAAACCTGGATTCCTCAGTTCTCAGGCTCATGGGAAGCACTTGCATCTATCATTTTGCTCTAGACCATCCATTGATCTTCTACAGTGGTTCTTGTTTTGATGCCAGGCCAGGGTGGAAAGTGTTGGAAAGAGCCCTTCTAGTCGCTCTGCATTGAAAAAACCTCAGATCAGCCGGGTTAAGTGTCATCAGAAGAGTGGCTAAAAAAAATTTTGGCCATACATAGGTGAGAAATACCTCAAACATACTAAATAGGGAAATAAATGCATATAATGCAGAGTGATGGTTTGTCACAGATGGCTTTTTGTCATTATTATTCTCAGGTTAAAACTATCATGGAATCCTCAAGTATGTTAATATAAGAGTAGTTTTAAAAGATAAGGGACAGTGTGATGCTGCTCTGTCAGTGAAAGATCACAGGATTTCACAAGATGAATATGTAAATAACCTTCTCACACACTGTGATCCTTAATGCTGTTGAACGAATCTGTGACTGTGATACTCTGTGACTAAAATTGTGATTTGCAAATTGTATATATGCTAGCAAGTGGATAGATATGATCCTTTCTTAAATTCATTAGGTCTGTCTGCCTGTTAGCATCATATTGGTGTAATCCAGATGGATTCTTGTCATTTTATCATGTTCTCTTTTGATATGGGGGGTAGGAAAGAAAAAAGAAAAACTGAGTGGCACACAGAACAAACTGAAAGGGATGTAGTTTATTCTAATTTGTTAAAAGATGTATTTTAAATTATTGAATCTTTACCTCATTTTTTTTTTTTCTGTGACCATCACATTTTTGGAAGTTAGGACAGTTTCCATAAGCACGTTTGTGCTTTCATCTAAGAGAAAAGTAGGGAGAATAATTTTCCTTTTCATATTTAGAAACTTATAGCAGGAGCTTAAGGATCCAACACCTTGTTCAGTGAACACAGTTTCATTTCTGCTTTTTGGAAGTTCTGCTCCTTGGATAGATGCAATGTATACCTGAATTTTATATATCAGTCAATAGACAGTAGTCTGTATTACGTAAAATATTTCAGGCACAATTCAGAATTACTTCAAGAAGAGTTCTTTATATCCCATGAGAGCAAGACCATGAGACCTCATGCAAAAATCCATTATATCTACTTTTGTGCATTATGGGACAGTAGTTACGGATTCAGTGACCTATCTGTTATGGGGATGACACCTGACTTTTAGATTGTCATGATAGTGATTGATTTTGTCATCCTTCAGGCTTAGGAGATTGATTACTCTTTGTGTATTTTGTGCTCCTGATAGCTGTGTTGAAACCATGCGGGCAATGTTAACCTCTAAATGCTATAGGAAGGCTCAGGTTCTGCTTACTATGGAGTGGTTTTGAAATGTTTTAGTTTTTATTCTCCATGTGATTTTACTGGAATTTGGAAAGAGGAAACCTGCTTACAGTTGAATCACCTTCCTTATTTAAAACCATTTGAAATCACATGTCTAAATTGTCAGAATATAACTGATGAGTCACACCATGGTTTCAGTTCCTATACCTTCATCCAGTTCCTATACTTCCATTGTGGCTGAAAGTTTGCAGTTCAGCAAATAAAAGAGCCAGTTTTCTAAAAGAGACATTCTTTTGAATGTGCCTGACTATCTTTTAGTAAAATTTCATGGCAAAATTTTTGCACAAAATTTGAAATATTTTGTAAACTCAGGCCTTTGGGGATGTATTGAATGTGAGGTCATTACTCACACTATGGCCATGTAAAATAGTAACTATGGCAACTGCAGAGTATTGGAATGGAGGATGATGGGAGAGATTTATGTGAAAGAAGTAGTATCCTTGGACAGAAAACATCTTCACAGAGTCACCTGAGGTGAAGATATTATATGGAAATTTTAGTTTTGTGAGGATCTTTTGTTTTCTAATATCAAGGAAAACTAAATTTCCAGTGATTAGTCCTCTTTCAAGTTTATTTTAGTTGGTACTGCAGCTTTTAAAGAGAGGTTTATCACATGTTCCTTCATAATTCAAAGCTTATAGAATATTCTTAGGGCTTTAAATAAGTTAACCCCCTAGAATTCAATGCAATGAAGAGTCAAGCTATAAAAATACGTGGCTTAAAGTTTTAATGTTTTAAAACAAAAAAATTAGTTTTATTATATCAATTAGAAAATATTACATGATCAATGAGAAAAGAAAGGAAAAGTATCTTTTGAATTTGGAAAAAGACTGTATGAATGAATTCAGGAAAACAGTTAAGCTCCTTAAACAAGCACGTACAGATAGAATGCTATGCAATATTTTGTTGTGAAGCCTGTGGGAACGGAATATTACTGCTGTTTTTCAAACCATTCTAAATTGCAGTATTTGCAAAAGCTGTCATCGGATTTTGCAAAACTTGCAAGTCTTTTGAGAGCACTTACACCTATTTATACTGTATCAGATCTCCAGCTTTTCTGATTTTTTTTTTTCAACTTATGTAATTCCTATTCACAGAGCTGTATTTAATTACTTGTGATTTGTCCCAACAATTTGCTTTCTCCTTATGAGTGCTGCTTATGAGCCTTGTGCAGCAGTAAGACTGAGTGGAAAAATGGGAAGGACCTGTATGTCCTGCTTTCTTCTCCTAAGATTATAATTCAGAGATTGGGTTGTCAATGTGGATAGAAGTACTTTGTTCTGTAGTCTGTGTAGATGAAATTGCAGTCATTACTAATAACAAAGGTTTTGTTTTATTTTTTCTTTAAATAGGAAGGCTTGTGACTTGAGTATTTTAATGCTTAGGATAAAATTGAATCTGGATCTCTAGTGTCTTGTCAAAATGTTCTAACCATTAAGAACATCCCTGCGTTCCTCAGTATGCCTACTGTGTTTTAAAGCAAAGGTGAGACTCCCTCTGTTTTCTGTCTGAAAGACATCACCAGAAATATTTGGAACGAAGCATTTTGTGCATCTTTCTTTGAGTGTTGAATTCCCAGAAGGGTTTGGGGCTATTATTGAGCTTTACACAGTGACTTCTGAAATGTGCTGTCATTCTGGTTTAGACCAGGGACAAGCTGAAGGTCACAGAATCATGGGCCAAATCAGCTGTAGGAACTATGATGACATGATTTTGTCCTCTACCATAGTGACAGGAAACATGACCTTTAATTTTCCTCTTATGTCATCCTTGTCATAAAGATACCTAGGATGAAATCTTTGCCCTGCTGAAGTTTATGGGAGTTTTGCTGTTAACTTCAATGAAGTCAAGATATTACGAGTTGTGCGTTATAGGGGACAAAGTAGAAGTTTTAGACAGGTGACACTCATGTGAAATCTCTTTTTTTTTTGTCCTTCAACTGAATGCAAGTAGGATTTCATTTTGCAATTTTGATGACCTCTTACAAATAATCAAGTGATCTTTCTTTACCCTGTATGAAAGTGGCCTTGCCATTCAGTCTTGTTGCTTGTTATAAGAAGGGCAATAGCAGAATAAGGATCTAGAAAACAGAAATAAAATACTAGTATGTATTAATTTTCTCTTGTTAGTGGGCATCTTCCTCCATTCCAAATGTGTGTACTTCTTAGCATGGCAGATAGCCTGTATTTGAATAGCGCTTGATTCTGATATAATGCAGAAGTGAATGGAAGTATAAAATCAAATTAGCAGAAGTTGAATTAACAGTTAAACAGCTGAGGTGGCAGTGAAAATTTTTAGTTAAAGGAATGTGGTATCCAGTACAAGGATTACAAGGAATTCTTTATTTTTTAATTAATGGATTATGGAATATATTCCAGCACTTCACTGATTCCAGTTGTGGAATATATTCCAATGACTTGTAGAAAAATGTAGCTCTTCTGAGTTGCCAAGGGTAACTTCTGGTAATTAGGGTTCAAGTGGCAATGTCCTTAGCTTTGTTTACCTGTAACCAATGTCAGGCTGTTTGACAAAACCCAATATATCCAAATAGGATATAGGATAAAGCTTGTCTTAATCTCCCTTTCAAAGTTGTCTATATGGAACAAGACTTTCCATTTACTATCAATAGAATTCTTCTACAGTTTAGACTCAACAGATTATTTGTAGTCTGCCTGTATTGGCACACAAAAGAAAGATACTGTAGGAACAAAGGTGGTTTTTATTTTTTCTATGGGCTTGTCCAAATTGCAGTGCAAATCCTGGTCTCCTTTTCTAATACTTGCACCTTAGTCAAGGTCAGAAAGGGAGTGAGATGGAGAGGTTGAAAGCTCATCTGTTGTGCTGTTTTGTTGATGGCCAGCCAGCAACACTGACTGACTTAATGCAAATGAAAGCTAGTTTTGTTCTGAGATCTAGTTTGAGGTATTATTGTGTCATTCCTGATGACAACCAAGTTTTAAAATTCATTTTGAATGTATCTGTTGATGTCCTTTTAACCTTTTGGTTACTTTTGCTGTTATGTATAAAGCATAAATATGCAGAAATTGCTTTTAGAAGAAATGCTTGTCACCAATAATCTTTTTTTTAATCATATTTTTTTTAATGTTTGGCTTTGATTTTAAGGTAGTATTGAATCCCAGATTGAAACCAGCTAATGGATTTCACAGAGAAAAAGCATAGTTACTATGGCTACACAGCACCCTGAAAGCTTAAAAGGACAAAGGCTAAATGAATATGGTACTGGCTGCTTAGCCGTTTCTAGAATAGGTTCTAATAATTTAAAGGCTTTATGGTCTTTCAAACACTGTCAGTAAAAACATGTTAGTCCTTTAAGAATTTGTATTTTATTTTTAGTTTAGATCATTAGTTATGAAAAAGCATATTTGAAAAATATTTTTCAAAATGTCCTCTGCTTTCAGCCAATTTATTTCATGTATTTCTATTGCATGTAATGAAATTGACTATTGCTGATCATTTTATCACTGATATTTTTATTATGGTATTTTAAACTGAGTAGAAATCTAATCCTCCTATGGACAAATAAACACAGAGTAATTGTGGTTTGATGAAAACTTACAGCAGTGTAGTTTTTATAGCTTTCACTGTAGTATTGGCTGAAATATTTTTACCTTTGATTTTCTTATGTGCCAATCTACACATTTAAGACAAAAAATTTGTATATAGTAAAGAATAATGAAATGCATGCACAGGCAGAGTTAGATCCAGACAATTAAGACAATGAATTACTGTTTTTTAGTGTCACCTTAGTGACTGATGGCAGAAGTGCTACTACCTGCCTTTGCTTGAGAAAGCTGTTAGAAATCTTAAACATACCACTCATCAACTCAAGAGTGTATTTTAATGACCTGTTAAAAATAGTACAGAATAATGTTTTTTAGAGTGTAATGATAAAACGCATCTGTTGTTTGCCTCAGAATTTTTCTCTACTGATAAATTTGTACTTTGACCAATGGTTAGTAGAAAATCATTGAGAAGGTAGCAGGTTAGATTACAGGTGGCTTTGTAAAGAGGTGTTTCATATGCTCTTATATGCAGACAGGGGGCTCTTGTATTTGTAGTTTGAATCTTTCTGGACAGTAACATATGCATATATTTCTAAAGTGAACTGGACTACATATGCAACAAAACTGCTGAGCCGTCCTTCTATTTGTAGGTCTGTCCTGCACTCAACAGAAATACCACATTGCTACATTAGCCCATAGTGTCATAAGACATAAAAAGAAAAATATCAGTACAGAACGTCACCTTACAGACCAGCAATCTAAGCCAATGTATAAAGCCTGTTTTGGCCAAATTCCAAGATGAGCAAAAGAGAATGCCTGGGAAGACCCAAGAATAAGTAACTCAAGTAAATGTATAGGTGAACAAAGGTAATGCTGGTAGAAAAGTACTGTAGGAATTTCATCCTGCTGTTTACTGTGGATCTGAAATTACATAAATATGTGGTAGTTCTTAAAGTGGCTCTAGGTTATAAAGTGCAGTACTGTACAAGTGACCTAGAAGGTCTGATCACCTTTTGAATCTTCATAGGGCCTGTTGCTAGCTGCTTCTGGTGGTTTTGGACTAACAAATCCAAAGTACAGATACCAGACTGCAATTCACCAGACCAGTTTTCCTAAGACAATTCTTCTTTAATTTATAGTTTGAACAATGCTCTTGTTACAATTTCACACACAACCAGTGTGCTCAAGACTAATATGATTTTTACTGGGTTTTTTTTTTTGAGTGCTTACTTGAAGAGAGTTTTTCAGAAATTCTTCACTTGAAAATGAATGTTGTATATTTCTACTGCTCCTTAAAATAGGAAGAAGGAGTTACCAAGATAGATTCTCAAGTGAAATATAAGTTACTTTCAGGAAATCACTGTTACTAGTTTTGTATTTTGCATGAAAATATATTGTCGCCTTATTTGTATTTCTTCGACCATTTTAAACATGAGGATGAAAAGTGGTAATATTTAGATGGTGATAGCTAGATGAAGTTGTCCCATAATAAGCAGTCATTGTGGGCTTTTCATTCCAAAACTTACTTTCCAGCATAGTCTAATCTTATTCTTTAAAACTTGCATTGTGCACAATTTTTGTTTTGCCACATATAAGATAGTGATTTTGAAATTTTAATCATATAAAAACTACCAACAGTTCAACAGGTTCTTTTGTAATGCAGATCTCCCACTACTGCCTTAGATGATTTAAATGTAATTCTATCCAAAAATGAAATTATAAAAACAATAAAATAATCTCCTAATTTGGGAGGTTTATTCATGGATCTTTGTTTCATTAATCTGTTTTTGGGGTTTTTTTTTGTTTGTTTGATGAAATACTCCATTCATTTATTATTTACTTAAGTACTGCAAAAAAGATGCTGCTTGAAATTCAGGAGTGGCTCAGTTAGAAGTGCTTCAACAGAAGACTGGGACTATGTGATATTTGATGTTGCCATGGGAAACTGCTTTGCAAGAACATTTGCAGAGCAGATGGACCAAGATAAATAAAACAGATACAGGTATTGAATAGAGATTGTGCAATGTTCTCTGAAACGACAGGAAAACATGAACTGATGTCTATGTAACGAAGTCTTTGATTCATCCTATTTTAATGGGTATGCTGATAGCTTAATTTTCAGAACATAGCTCTTTATAGCAAACTTGGTCTTCCTTTAAATCAGATAATATATTTTTATGGTATTTTATCTTATGTCATTAATAAACAACTGTCTTATTAGTGAATGTTTCCTATAGATTTTGAGTTTTCAACAAATCAAAGAAAAATTCAGGTTTATCTGCCTCATCTTTTTATGCAATGCAGTAATGTCCTAACTTTATGCTGTAATCTACTACCTTTAGACTAGCCTCTATAGTTACATCTAAGTACACGAATGCTATGGAATGAAAAATCTTTTTATTTCAGATGTTATAACTTTGTTATCTTAACATGCTCCTGGCTCTCAAGAGCGCTTCTGTAAAGTTATGCTTTAGCTTTTTTTCCTTGATTTAAAACTAATAAAAAAGAAAAGACACATACCCACCCTGTTTAAGAACTAGAATGTCTTTGTACTCATATGTTTGGCACAGAGGTTTGTTTCCTTAGCAACATGAACACAAAAGATGCCTGTGTGACTGGATACATGCAACATGCCTGTGTAAGGGTACATATGTACAGAAATCCACTGTATGTTTGTTTACCATGTATTCTTTGTTCTCCCTGACAATGACTAACGTAGGCATGTGCTGATTGTTTTTTCTCTAAGGAAATAGATATTTAGAGAATTTGAAATATAAGTTGTAGTCATATCTTTATCTTTTCAACAACTCAAATTCAGTCAGGAGCCTGGGATTGATGAGTCTTTCTTGGGGACCTGAGGGATGATTTTATCAGTAAAGAGTGAGATGAAGACAGCATTCAGAATACTTTCCTTCCTCATGTCCTTTGTTAACATTCAGCACTAGGGCCATCATTTTCCCTAGTCTTCCTTATGCTGCAGAAACCCCAGTAGGAACATCTCGTGTTCCCCTTCATGTTTGTGTGAGTGCCTACGCAAGTATCCTACATGTGTCTTTGTGATCCCAGTGAAGTCCAACTGCATGCAGACCTCTTAATTCCTCCTGTTCCCTATGCTACATGAATTAGCATGCAGGCTCTTCGGAAAGGTACAAAAGCATGCTGATTTCCCAGAAAAGGTAGGAGAGCTTTCCCCTGAATTCTGCCCTGTAATCATTTCCCTATGTATGTGAACACAGTTTAGGTGAGACCCCTACAGCTCTGTTTTTTGCTTAAAAATTTCCTCCTTTTCACATTGCCCCACAGTCTTTGTTTGACAACCTGATCCTTCACTTCTTCACTTGACTGTTATTCACTCCTACCCCAGTTATTCCTAGTTTGAAACTCCTGTTACTGGATCAGCCAGTTGGCAAAAATTGTTTTTCCCCACTTAGGTGAATACCATCTCTGCTAAACAATCCTCTGTCCTCACAGAGCATCCCGTGATCATATAAAAACTAAAACCCCATTGCCCACACCAACTGCACCATAAATTGTTGACTCGTAGGATCTGCCTTCTACTCCTCACCCCCTTCTGCCTTTCTGAAAGGATTAGGGAGAAAACTGCCCAAGCTCCCATGGCCTTTACACCCTTGTATACATACCTCACAGCCATCACACCTCACAGCATCTAGTCAATGCTTGATGCATTCCTGCAATGCAATTGGCTCGGCATTGTCATTATGGAAGAACAGCAGACAGTAGTAGTTTACAGCAGCCTTTCCACAATGTCCTGATCTGAGTTCCCAGCAAGCAGCAAACCTCCCCAGATGGGGTGGCAGCTGGAAGCCTCCATCCCCCACTGCATTTGCCCACCACATGCTCCTGCACAATTTGGGTTTAACTGGTTTGGGTGCTTTGCTGGACAGAGCTTGTATTTTTTGCCCTCATGAGGCAACTATTTTAGTTAAGAGTTTAATGTGTTTTATTCTTTGTTTTGCCAGCAAATGTTCATAAAAATATTGCTAGTGAACAAAATATTTGTTTTGTTTTTTTGTTTCATTAAGCTGTATTTATTCTTTAATGGTATTCTGCAAATGACATTCGGGTTAGCTGGCTACAAAAAGGCTTTTTCCACAAGTGTGGCTGATAGAGGGAAAATTGTGTACGTTTTTCCTGTGTTCAGGGAGATCAAAGATTAATCTGTAGTTAATCTCAAATCAATCTGAGAGTCTACAGAAAGATGAATGGGAACCAATATCTCATATCGGATTTGATAAAGTCTATTTAAGACTACCTTTCAAGTCCAAAAGTGTTGTTTTACGTTGTGCCATCTGGAAAACAGTAGCATTAACATTTTTTCCAAAGCTTGCTTCCTAACATGATTTAATGCTGTGTAGGGATACAATATTTCAACATGATATAACTGGTTTCACGTGTCTTGTTTCTGTTTGTTCTAGGAAATGAACCCAGGAAGAAACGTGAAGGGTCATGTGGAGCTCTGTCATAGCAGGAGTTTGCTAAAAGATTGTTTGACCTGTAAGTTCTTCTTTTCTGTTGTTAAATGTTAAATTATATTCATACTACTGTGAAAATGGGTTTATTTTGGCATTTTGACTTGCAGCTTAATGGTGAAGAAAACCCTGCCAAAAGCCTTATGTTTAATGCCTGCTATTATTGACTTGTTTTATTTTAGTGAAGAGCAAATAAACATTTTTTTTCTCTTCTATTAAGGTTTTGAATCTAATGAGCAAGATTTTCATGTTGTGTCATTATAGCTTATACATCCACTGTGATGCATATTACACTTCAGTAGCTTGTTTTTAAAAAATTCTTTTAAAAGTGCATGAAAGGTAGAAAATGTCCAAACTTGTATGAGTATATGAAATTTTCTTACTGAAAAGTTCTTCAGCAAAGATTGCCTGTGCAGGTGCCTGCTGTGACTAAGACCTCTTCTGGATTGGTCATTTTTTAACAAAGTTATTAAATTTTATGGCAGTGCCCTTTACAGTTGTCAAAAGTTTCACACAATACTGGTGAAATTTCAGCAATTGCCCTGTGTTATCCTTTGTATGAAAATGACTCAGATGCTGAAGCTTTTCCTTCGATTTTATCAAAAATCTGAGGGGATATTCCAGGATATTTCAAGGAGACTTTTATTATTTGCAAAGAGAGAAGAAGCACTGCTACTCTGATAATGCTGCCTTAAAAACTGTATTTGTCAGAGTTTCAGTATTATTTAGTAGGCTTAATTACTTTGCACTAGTCATGCAAGTGTTTTTCCAGAATCGTAACAGTAGCCTAAAAAAACCCCCACAAAACCAAACAAATTGAAAAGAGGTAAGACTGAATTAGAATTGGCTAATTTATTTCAACTTCATCTTCTCTTTCAATTGCTCTGAGAAATGCAAGTATTCTAAGTGAATATATGTATGTGTGTGCGTGCCTGTGCATGTGCATGTATATGTATCAGTTATAAATATTTATATTCATTGAAGATACAAAGTACAGACTTGACTTGGAAAAATCTTAGGTGAGAAAAGTCTTTGACAGGATGCAAAAGTTGAGAGCCATGTTGCACTTTGAGCACTATATGGTACAGATGTAGCCTCCTAGACAATAAATGCATAATTTGGAGTCCTGCAAATGTGCTGATTTCTATCTGATTTTAATAGTGTGACTGTATCTGAGGGCAAAATAACAGAAAATATGTGAATTTTTTTTTTTGTCTAAAATGTTATCTATTTCTATATAGCTACAGACAATTCTGAAACCTGGTTAGAGAACTGATAAGTGAGCGTAGAGGCATATTTTCTTCCTTTGACCTAGGTATGGTCCCATATCTACTCTTTCCAAATGCTAGTGAACCTCTTCCTGGTGTGTGTTATATGTTCACATACCTGAGATGCTAATGGAGTATGAACATTAATAAATTACATCAAAGGTACTATAGTTCTAAACTTCATTGCCATCATTTTTTTGCTATTATACAAAGCATTATTCCCTAGGCATAACTTCAGTTTTGCAGAAGATACGTGCACCTGATGAAATAATCCTTCATATGCTATCACTCTTATATGGAGTAACAGGTTGCTTTGTGCCCCTGAATTTGAAAATTACAGTGGACTAAAAACCTGTCTACACTCCTTAAACAGATTCATGTGGGCCAAGAAAACTGTGTGGGGTGTGGTTTTTTTTTTTTGTTTTTTTTTTTTTTTTTTTTTTTGTGGGAAGTACAGGCTTAAGCCTGTTTTTCCTAGACCTGTTGCTCCACAAAGATAGTGGTATGTCACTGGTCCTTACCACTAGTGGACATTATGCATCTTTAGTATGCAATTGAGGTGTTTGTGCTGCCAAGAGTGAGCAAAAGCTCCACTTTGTCACTTTGTCAATACAATGACATTGTACTCTCTTTGAACATCTGAATCCCACACAGTGGTAAGATAGAGAGGAGAATATATTTTTGCCTCTAGTATATCTGTGTTGAAATGCTGGCAAAACCTTGATTTCTTGTCTATTTGTGCAATTTTGACCGTGGACATTTGAAAATGCTAAGGATATTTTGACGAATTCTGCAGACAACAGGATAATGTGAACAGGAAGAAGCTTGTAAGCACTGATTAGATAAATGTAATAGCAATTTTATAAGATTGACATCAGTTAATACAGATTTTTTAATAAGCATTGGACATACTCTTTTTCATTAAGTGTGCCTACTTTGGCAGCATGCTTCAGAGAAGTACTGAGGAGAAAAGGTTCTAGAGACTGATTGCTGGTTTAATAAGGGCCTACTAAAAGAAGTAATAAAATAGTTTCTCTTTGGAATAAGTTCTGACTAGTACTATATGCAGTCACAGAAGGAATGAGATGCTTTATTTATCTACTTAAATCTTGCTTGGAGAACTGTAGGCAAGCAATTCTGGTTCTGTTTTCTTTGAATTCTCTTTTGAATTGATTGTCAATAAGTTAATGAAGCTATGGCAGCACTCTATTTTCACAGCTGGCTGGACTGTCTTATTTTAAGTCCTCCTATATACCTCTATATTTAATGCTTAATCTATTCACTTCTTGTTAAGGAAACAGGGGACAGTATCAGAGACGCATGTCACAAAGCAGAATATTTGCAGCTTCCTAATGAAGGCTGCAATTGACTTTTGTAATTCACATATTCAGCCATTAAATTGCTACAAACAGAAAATACAAAAGAAAAAGAATGTTGTTGTCACTGCAAGAGAGAAAAATCTAATATTTTTTAACCATGAAATAGTTCCAACTTATTTGTCTTGAGTCTTTTTTATTAGAAATAATTCCATACTGTTAATTGTGCTATTGATTGAAGTATTTCTTTTATACATTTAAGTATAAATCTGCTATGTCTGGTAGTATTCCAAATAAATCAATCAGTATTGCAAAACTAGCAGTTATGATACACAGACAAGTAGCTATATAACTTGCTGAGATTTGTAGATCATGGTGGCAATTACTTCATGATGATCAGTTTGGCATATTTTTCTTCTGAAGGGACTTTACGTTTATAATTTCTATTAATGTTAGTTGGTGAACAAGTAAGAAAACAGAAATATTTTTCTATCTCTTTTCCCCCGGAGATGGATTGTTTTGTGTTCAGCTAATCACCATCAAAATGACATTTGTGTCCTGTGATTATAAAGGATGAAAACATTATGTATCTCAATATATTCTATGTAAAATAAGTAGTAGCACAAAGTCTACTTCTATATTGTTATAGAAGCACAACAACTTCTAAATATGATAGCTATTCATTTTGACAGAAATTTAGGAGGATAAATATTCTGTTTACACAGACAAAAGAGTAAATTATTCCTCTTTATGAAAGGCATGTTTGCTGATGCACAGTGGCAAGAGTTCTTAATTTTCTCTGGAGCACTGAGCTTTTCCCCGTATTCTTTTTATGCCCTCTGTGAAAATGCTTTGAAATACCTTCTCTTGATTTCACTGAGAATACAGGATTGGGGCTCTTATTTTGAGATCCTGATGAGAGGCCACTGCAAGTATGGCAAAAGCTGAAACTGACCCTGTTGAAAAGCAAAAAACCATATTACCAAAATCAGTAGTAAGAATTTAAATGAGATGTGGAGAAACTGGTGAAGAGTAGCGCAGGGCTTTTTTTGTTAAAGATTCTGGCATACTAAGAGTGCATTAATTTCCAAGGAGTGTTTGGCACAGCTCTAATTAAGGTTTCAGTGATCAGTGGAAATGAATTTTCCTCTGCTCTCCCCATGCCTCTTTTTTTTTTTTCTTTTTGAATTAAACTCAGACCTGAACTGTATTCTCATACATTACCTGGTGTATGATTTTGTTTTGGCTTCTGTGAATATATTCAGGGTGATACAATTTTTAAGAGTAGCATTTTTTGTGTACGGTAACCATTTTCCTGATCATAAGCTAGTTCAAATCTGTCTTGCAGAGTAAGGTGAATAGAATTACTGTGAAGGTCTTTCATCTTTTGCTTCATTACTTATGTGGAATTTTTAAAATAAAGGATATACTGAGGAATATAGATTGATATATCTGAACTGATGACGCTAAGAAATACAACAGCTGTCCCTGGTGTTCCTTGTTAATTTACTTTGCTGAGGTTAAAATCACAGATGTAACTGTGGTTTACTGAAGGTGAATGAAGGGGGCAGGTTTTATGAGACTCCTGTGTTTTTAAAAATATATGATACCAAATTTCCACCGGTAATACTGAAAGCAATGGGCAACAAAAAATGTCCCATAAGTTAAATATGGTGACACGAAAGAGTATCAATGCAACTAAACTGAAATATTTTATCTTTTAGGATAAATATGCAGTCAATGTTTTGCTAGGTATAAACTTATAAAATCTCAAGTAGTGTCAGAATGCAAGTGTAGATATTAAAATGTGCTAGTGAATATGTGCACAGCACTTGTAAGCCACCAGCCATGGCTCCGTTAGCTGCTGAGCATAAGGAAATCTGGAGAATTGTGCGAACTGCCTTGGAAATTCAAAGGTTGATAGCTCATCATGGAATAAGCAATGCCAAATCTGAAGAAGTGTGGGTGAAAAAAAGAAAAAAGACACACAAATAAAAGTAAAAAATTATCACAAAGAATTCTCATGAACTGAAGATAAGGTACTCTATTTTGATGAATAAAGAAAATTTTGAGGTCTGGTGTGAGCTAAATGAGGGAATGATACAAGCAGTGAGTACTTCTGACGAATAGTGCTTATTTTTTTTTTCTGATTGGTCTAATGTTTTTCAAATTTAACAAAAGACAACTTCTTAGTTTCTTTTCAGTGTTGTGAAAATGTACAATAATTAATTCTGTAATTCTTTTTTATCATTAATAATAAGTTTCTGGTTAATTATGTGTTGGTTTACAGAATGTGTGGGAAGGAATTATAAATGCTTTGAATCCCTCATTTAGCATAGTGTGATTATACTATATGCTTTCAAGTTATACAACAATATTTGACTTCAGAGCCTCCCTCAGACTGAGCTTGCATCTCTCTCTGTTGAGGTCATTACCTTGACTATGCTACTGTAGTAGCCTGGATGGGAAGGAATGAGTACCATTATATAGCCTGTCATTTATAATTCACCTGCTTATTACATTTGTTGGATATTACTCCACAATTAATCTATTGGCAGGAAAGAGTACTTGGGATTAAGAGCCAGTGAAAATTGTTTTTGCTGAATCTATTTGCAAATAGTTGTTTGTCCTTCAAACAAGATTAACATACTTTAAAGCAGGAGTCATAAGGGTTTTAGAAAAAGTGCAAAGAGAATTTTCTTTAGCTTAATTCACATCACTTGACAGGTACAACAGTTTTGAGTGAGATAGAGTATTGCTATGCTATGCTGTACTTCTACATCTACTACCTGGTTTCAGACAAAAAAAAAAAAATTCGTTTCAGCTTCCCAACAGATGAAAGGTTTGGCTCCTGTATTGCTAGTTTGTGCAATGCGAAGGGATTGTACTGTCATAGAGACACAGGAGGTGCAGCAGGACCTCCAGAATCCCCACACAAGGACATACACCCCTGTGAAGCTGTGAGCTTATTTTGACCCGTAGAAAGCAGAATACTCCGTAAAAACCTCGTAATGGCAGAGAAGCAACTTACAATTTCTTTCTTCGTATTTCCTAGAAGTTGATGCATCACTGAATGTTGTGTCTCCCACCTTTGAAGGCAGGTTTCAGGGTGACTGTCTCAGGAAATAACATTCTACAGTGTCACTGTTTCAGGGTCTACTGATACAGTCTGGCAGTCTGATTGTGGCACTCTGTGCCTCCTACAAAGCTATAGTGGATAATTATCTTTATTTATTAATGTAATACACCATAGACAGCACTATTTTTGTGGGCTGACTCATGCCCACAAAATGGTGTAAGGATTCTCCGTTTCTGCTGCCTCCTCAGTAGTTTATTGGAAAAAAGTATAAGTTCTTGCCTCTAAACTTGAATGGGAGAGGCAAATTCATACTTCTATAATTGCTTTAATTGCAATTTATTGTAGTAGTCTATTTCAGATAAACCTTCACTGCACAAATCATAAGAAATTATAGAGTTATAATGTCAAGAGGTGCTTTTGCTCCACAAATAACTAGTTCTCCAATAAGATCTGATCCATGTGTCTGTAAGGTGGTTTTTTGGGTCTTTTTTATTGTTTCTTTGTTTGTTTTTTTTAATCATGTATGCATTGGAAGAGCATTGCCTTTCAACTATGCAGTAATCTCTGATAGGTTGCTTGTATTTTCAGATTTTGTATGACTTTTGTACTCCTCAGGCTTTAATGTATCCTTTTTGTACAGTTTTTGCTTTGTGAATAGTTTCAAAGTAACCATGACTATAAGCAAAAGGCTTATTTAAACAGAAAATAAACTAAAGAACAACACCAGAAATGACAGTCAAACTGACAGGAGGGCAGTGGGAATACTGATATGTTTCCTGTGCATGTTCCTATTTTTGTGATCAATCCCGGTAAGAAGTCAATAATCTAAAAGTAAGTAAGCAGGAAAAACTTGTCTATGCTGCTCTCTGCAGCTTTCTGTTAACTAAGAGCTAGTAACTATTAGCAGCTTGTGGGTTTTTTTGCTTGACTAGCCTGGCAGTGTACATAGTATTTATTTTACAGAGCTGTGTAGAAGATCTTGAGAAAACAAGATTTTGTGCATTGTTGCCACCTCCCAATGCTAGCCATTGGAGGTGCAATCCTGGGCTTTTCCACACTCACATATCTTATAATTAATGGTAAAATTGGAAAAATGTTGATGATAGGTGGCATTTGTGTGGCTAAATAGCTAAAATAAGAGTTATAACAATAAATTGTGGTTTAAATATGGCTAATATTTCTAGCAGATAGAGCCTGCAGCATTACTTGGTCATGTTCTCCTCTAGTTGGGCTGGACCGCAGCTGTGTGCTTCCTGCCTGCAGGCAAGGGTTCCCTGCCAAGGCATGTGGCACATGCATAGGTAAGAGAGAAATGGCGAGTCTTGTGACAAGACAGCAAGGGACCATTACTAAGTCCTGTAGTATGCAAATAACCTATATACCTTCAACCCTCACCTGGAACACTAAGCATCCTGAGCACTAACTAGCAATTTTCAGAATGAACACCACTGAAAATGTAAGGTACAATGACATGAATCCTTACCTGTCTGTCTGCTGTAGATCAGTCTAAAGATCTGTTTTCATCACAGTTTGGACAAGATCATGTAGACTGCCTTCACAAACCATGGAGAGACAGGTGTTTACACAGTTTCAGATAGGTAAAATTTAGAAGCAGGACACTCTACTTGCAGATTGTACCTGGTGTCTTCCAACCAGATGAACTGGACTCCAGGATTAGCTAGATGACACAAATGCATTTTTGTATAAATTTGGAAGGTACTCTTTGTGGAATGTTTTGCAGCATCCATTCAATAAATCTTGCTGAAGTGAAAGCTTCCATTGATAAACTCCTTTGTGTAAAATGTCCAGAAAGTTAATTGCTGGGGTTAAGTTAGCACTGACTAACTGGTGTTAATTTCACTGATTATGACATCTGGCTTAATAGAGGAGAGTAGGTGCCTTGGGCTTTAAGTTGCTACAGCTTCAAGTGGCTATGGTTAGGTGGTATTTATAGCTTTCTACTCTTTCCTCAGTGTATATCAGTCAAAAAAAAGAGGATTGCAACCATTTCCATGACGAAATGAACTTGGTTTCCATTTTCAATTGATCGGGTGGTGAAAAAGGTGACAGTAGTGCACACGCTAAAGCAGTAGGTTAAATTATCTGATTTTTGGCTCAATTGGCATTAGAGGGCAGGAAGACCTTGAAATTGTCTTTGCAGCCTTGGTTTGCTAGCAGTTCCCATCAGGAGTATATCATGGTTTCACCACATCTGAGTGCCTGGCTTCCATCTACACAAACACGAGCACTCCTGAGAAGAGAAAATAATTGAGTTTTCTCCTGATATGGAAAAGGAGCACAACTATGATACCTGAAGGCTAGAGCCTAAGGGATGCTCTGAAGTGCCTCTGTCCTCACATACACTGACTTGGCAATGGCATTAGATGTGTGTGTACTAGAAATTTTTTTTGTTTAAGATGCTGAAACGAAGACGTTTCCTGAGAGGTAACAAAATGTAACTGGATTGGTCACAAAGAAAAGTTGAAAGTTGATTGTCAGTTCTTAAGATAGTAAAAATAAAAATGAAAACAATTTTTTTTTTGATCCTAGACTAACTTAGATTTTTATTTTGAAAGCGATTGTGTGTATTTTTGTTTTTTCCTAAGCAAATCACACATTTAAATGGTGCTAAATGTAGCAAATAAAGAAGACCTGCGCCGAATTATAATGCAGAATTGATGAATGAAATGAAACAGATATAAAAGGAAGCCATTATTATTTTTTTTCCTGGAAGATTTCTCTAATTTGCAAATTTTATAATAACTCACATAAAGCAAGTTTCAAAGATGTCATCATGAGTAATAGAATCATAGAATGGTTAGAGTTGGAAGGAACCTTAAAGATCATCTAGCTCCAACCTCCCTGTCATGGGCACAGGTTACTCAAAGCCACATCCAACCTGGCCTTAAACACTTCCAAGGGTGGGGTATCCACAACTTCTCTGGGCAACCTGTTCCAGTGCCTCACCACTCTCAGAGTAAAGAATTTCTTCCTAGTATCTAATAGAAATGTCCCTTTTTTCAGTTTAAAACTGTTACCCCTCATCCTATTGCTGTAGTTCCTGACAAAAAATTCCTCCATATCTCTCCTGTAGGCCCTTTAGGTAGTAGAAGGCTGCTATGAGGTCTCCCTGGAGCCTTCTCTTCTCCAGGCAGAACAACCCCAACTCTCTGTCTGTCTTCACAGCAGACGTCCTCCAGCCCTCTGATCACCTTCATGGATCTCATCTGGACTCACTCATCTCCTCTAATTAGGAAGGATCTATCCTTTTCAGCTGTGTTTCTGCAGATGGAATTTTTGTGGATTCCATAAGGCTTAAGCGAACCTAATGGGGTGGGACTGCCACGGTGAATATTAATGACCTTGTGGCAACTGTCTCTGTGAAACTGTAATAGTTTCCTCAAAAAACAGAGAACATATATATGAATAGTTTGGGGGTTTTTAGCATAATTTTTGCCCATTCATCCTCCTAGGTCTCCGATTTGTTGGTTATACAAAGCTTTGATTTAATCATATTAGGTCGTACCTATAACATGCTTACTTTGTTAATGTTAGAATGAGTCATAACAATAGTCGGTCTTGTTTGTTGCAATAAAAATACCCCAATACCCATGCTTAGTTGTTTTCATGATTAGTTGTGGTCTCCGAATGGAAGAAAAGATGGTTATTGCAGACATAAGTTGAGCAGTTATTATTGTAAGAAGTGGGAGGTGGGAAGGGTTATAAAGATTCTTTGAAATCAGTTAATTTGTTTTCCTTTTGTCATTTTTAACAAAACATGTCTATGTTGATACTACCTAAAAGTTTTAATTTTAATAAGACCAGTTTTCTAATTTGCTAGATATGACGGGCAAATTCTTTTCCTGTAGGAGTACCTATAATTTAAACATGCAAAAAACCCACATGGGTTGCAAGTAAGGTTTTACAGCTGTAGCATTTTCCTTAAACATAGCTTATTTCCTCTGTCCTTTATCCTTTGTGTCCAAGTTGAAAGGATGTTTCTTAAAAAGCAGCTTACAAGGAAAGTTGTAGTGAAGTGCTAACACACTGCAAAAAAAATAGTTCATATTGGTTAAAGGAAGAAATTGCAACCTTAACTGGACAGCGTAGGAAGGCAGACACTCACATGTGTCATACTCATAGTCACCAGGTGTGTTAAGTAAACTGGGCTGTGTAATTCAGAGGAGGGCCTTTCTCAGCATTTTGTTACTCATATACCACCAGGGACTCATGCTCAGCAAACAGTGGGGAATTTCAACACGTACCTAAAGCAAACAGTTCCAAATATTGCAACTGTAGGGCACTTGTTCCAAAACCAGATTTGTACCTGCTATTAATTGGATCCAGGGTTTGACTTCACAGCATGCAACAGAAAGGGAAAACTTTATCATTGCGTCATGAATGTAATGAAACTCTTGACCCAGTGCCACTAATAACTGAGGCTTAGTTGACAGAATCTTGTAGCTTTTTTAAGCTAGTAGGACAGCAACATCTCAGTGAAAAGTATTTCATTCTTAACTGGGTAATAGGAGAGAACAAAGCTGCTTCATTCATTGCTTTGTGTCTCATAGACACCAGCTTTTTAGTCTTTTTGGTAAATGCATGTTACTGTATTGTTATTATAGGTCTTATTCTCTGTTGTGTCACTTCAGTTTTCCTTTGTATCAGTGAGGCAAAATCATCTAGAAAGGAGTAACTTTTTAACTGCATTTTCTTTCTGAAATGAGAATTTCTGTGGAATAAGAGAGTTATGGGCTTTCAGTTAAGTTGGTTTAAGTTTACTGCTTACGCTGGAAAAAAACAGTGGGATGAAATTTATGTGATAAAGTATCTTGTTAGGCAGCTGAGGAATACTGGAGGAGGCGAGCAAGAGGCAACTAGGCGAAAATTCTACTATCTATTTATGAGATATAATGTTATTTTAAGGTAAATGATCCTTAAAATACTAAAATCTACAAAGCGTTTGTCAATGGATGATATTATAAAAGGTGGTAATCAGAACAAGGTGTGCCTCATTAGTTTTTGTGAATATTTAAAAAGCAGGCTTTGTTCAAGGTGCTTTGAAATTCATCCTGCTGGTAAACATGGAACATTGCTATGTATGCAGTCTTTCCTGAAGGAATTTAACAATACTTCCCCCAACTAACATTTGGCTGAAATGGGGATTTGTGAAAGTTTGGTTTCTGCTTCAAAAAAAAATATTTTTTTCAGTTATTTTCACCTGAAGTTTTTCATTGCTTTCATAAAATGCATTTGATATCTAATGTTTCTTTTTTAATGGTAAGACCAAAATTTCAATGAATTCTGTTTGAGGAAAACACAGGATAAATCAAGAAAAGCTTTCAAAGGTTTTCAGTGTAAGTTAAATCCATCAGTAAGTAAAAAGGATACAGTTTTCAAATATGATCATAATGGGTTTTCCCAAGGAATTTGGTGTCAAATGGCCTTTGAAATTTAGCAGGCACAAGGATTTTAACTTATTTAGACTCTTCAGGAAATCCAAAGTCTAATCCCAGTTTTAGGCACTAAATATGTAGTACCCAAAGTGGAAGATCTTTAGGTGCAGAATTCAGAAATAATGTCTTAGGAGAAGGCTGATTTTATTGTTTGTGAGTTCTTTTTTAACTTTGAAGCTAGCATTTTTTTCTAACATGCCTGTTAAACTGCCACTTCTCTACCACTATCACTAATAGTGATAATGTCCAAAGGTTTTATTAATTTTACCCCATTCTTTCCATTTTGACATTTTTTTAGCTGTTTTATAACCTTTTTGGTTTGGGTTTGTTTTTCTTTTTTGATTGGGTTTTGGGTTTGGGATTTTTTGTTATTTAGAAGTATTTACTTAAAAGTATCTTTTGGATTCCTCTATATAGTTTCAGGTATTTCCCACTGCTTTAAAATATCACGAATGTATACTCCTCAATGCAAAAAAAAAATCAATAGTTTTGTGCATTGAAGAAATAGATTTTCCACACAGATTAGCTAGTATTCATGTAATATGGTCTGATATCTGCATATCATGTTTGCTTTGAGACTGATGCCACCCTGTGTTTTTGCCACACTGACTACCTTAATAGTAATGAAGATACATCCCTGCTTTTGATGTTTATTACTAAAAAAAAATCTGTAAGTGTATACTTAAATGGTCTTGAAATGTGCAACTTTTTGTAATTTCCCACTGAAAAAAAATATATGAAAGAATATGTATGTTGTGTATGTCTTATGCTGACTTCTGAACAGGTTGAATTTCAGCCTGTACTGAACATACGTGAAGGAAACAGTTGTAGAAGTTAAGTGTCTTCTGTCCTTTTCTAGATACTGATTATATACTGATCAAAAGCTTTAAAGGTTTTTATAAAAGTTATTTTACAACCCAGATTCATAGAGAACATTAGAAGTGTTCTGCTGTAAAAATCTGAGATAATTGCTAATGTGTTAAGGAACTCAAAAATATAAAATAAACTGTAATGTGAAGAAGCTGGTTAGCTTTATGGCACAAGGCAGGGGCTAGTAAGTCTTACTTCAGTCCTGAGAAGGAATTTATTCTCTGTTTTTAAGCAGCAGATTGACAAATCTGACTTTTTTCTTAATTTAGACTCTTAATAACCTGTTCTGAATCAAGAAAAAACTTGTTTCTGAAAATATTCTTGGGAAGAGTGACTTCAAAAAGCATACTGGAGAGCAATTGTAACTGATCATTGTTGATTGATATGGGCAAATGATGAAGAATTATGCTCACCAAAGGCAAAATAGCTGCACGGAGAAGCTTGGCATTCCAAAGTCCCTAGAGGAACTTAAAGGAATTATAACTAGTATTGGGTCTTCTCAGGTTGGGGTTTCTTCCAGTGCTAAATACTGGTGTGATGATAGAGCAAAGTGCTTTTCAAAGTATCCTCACATTGCACAGCAGTTCACTGTAAAACATTACTTTTATGTGGTATTGAAGAGAATTCAGGTTTTTACTGAAGCTTGAAAGAACAGATAAATGTAATAGCACGTTACATTTAATCTTATCTTCCAAAGCAAAGCATCCAGGCAGAGATAAGATAAAAGTATAACCAAATTAATCTCCCAACGTTTAGAAAGCTGATAATGGTTAACTCAATGATATATATGACTTCAATCTGTGGTAGAGTTGTGTTAATTGGAAATGAATATTTAAGGTACATAACCTGCAGAAATATACAGAGAGAGTTGCAATTATTTGCCTGGGTGTTTATGTTGAAAGGTGCTTTTCCTTTAGGAAATAATTTTACCATCCTTCTTATCCTGCCAAACTCCCCATCTGAATTACCACTGTGAGATGCCTAGTTCCACGGAAGAATAACAAACAAAACAAACCCCTGAAAAACTCTTGCTTTATTAATCAATAAGCACCATGTAAAAATATGAGTAATTCTGATTTCAGTACTCCTTTTCAAAAAATTTCAGATTTGATAATAAACATCAGATCCTTCAGAATAGGAGCTTGAGGGATTTGTTTTCTGAATATGGGTTTTCTACAATTTCAAATGAGAGTTTAAAGTTAGTATGGCAATGTGCATATAAGTGTAATAACTCATTACAGAATTAGGTAGGCAACAACAAATTAGATTTGATTAGAAATTAATATCATTGTAATAGTTATGTGGCACTTCCACAGATTTAGGTAAAATTTAAGTAAAATTAAAATTTAATTGCATAATTTTTTTTTGTTTTGTAGTTTAATAACACTTGGGAATTCTCTTGATCTGGAAAAAATAAAGAGGAATAAAGAAGAAAAGGCTTGTGTATGCGTAGGAGAATGATGTATCACACACTTCTAAACTTAATTATCTGCATTTTATCAGAAATGTATTCCATGTTTGTTAAAGAAACAACCTTTTCTGATTTCATTATGCTTCTCAGGCATGTAGAGTTTCAGCCAGGGAATGTGCTTTGTTTTGAACTCAGTCAGCGACCCCTATAAAAATATTTAATTAACTTTTTGCCAATGTCAATATAGTTCTATTATACTCTGAAGGCTGGATGAGCTCCCTCTGGTGGCTCATTTACATCGAAGTTCTTTTCTTGCCTTTGCTTGGATATCTGTTTACTCAGGCGAAGCAGGCTGCTGACCCCAGGTATCAGTCAGGCATCAGTTCCTTGTGGGCTTACATTTTAATTGGAAAACATCAATAATTTTTTTACAGAATGAAACACCAGCTTTTAAATTCACAGCAGTTTCGATTTGTTAGCAAAATATATAAAGAGGTGCTGGGTAACAAAGTAAGCAAATAAAACTTAATTTATTCCTTCTAAGTCTAAATTGAACAATAGGTGGGTGTCAGTAATTTAAGAGTGGCACACACAATAGTGCTTGCTCTTAAAGTTAGGAAATACTTGGATATTAAAGAAAATTATTCAAGAAGTCTGTGTTTTCAAAATTATTTAATCCTGTAGCTGACATACAGTTTGAGTTAAAATGAATCTTGGTATCAGAATCCATTTCAGCTATTTAATAACATTAAAGAGAAGCATAATACATCTCACTTATGTATAGTCTTTAAATTTTGAAGTCAGAAGTCTTTGTGGGTCAAAACCACCAGCAAGTTGAAAGTGAATTTGCCACCTCTGTAATGTTATTTTCCACAGATGCTTTCACATTCCATGCTGTTGTAATTTAATGGGATCCTTATTATACTGGCAATGAACAGTCCTCTCTCTGAAGCAGTGGGAGATGTTTCAAAGCCAAACATGCAAACTGGACATAAGGTTAAATACTTGGTTTAATATAAAGTTTTCTTTTAATAAGCTATTTTCAATAAAGCTTACAGCTTTATTTTCAATAAAGCTTACAATTACAGAATAGAATATTAAAAATAAAACTAGAGAAATTGTAGTTCCTGGAATGTGAATATTTAGCCAAAGATAAAATTCTGCCCAGGTGTTTCTGAAAGAAAGGAGAACAAAGGGGTCACAGCAAATGAGAATAGGAAGAAAATGACAGTATTTTAAGCTTTTAAGATAGAGATGCAAAATAAATGGAAAAATCCAGTATAATGACCAATAGCCACATGTAGGAAGTTGAGAAGATATATATTCTTTAAAAGTGTTTTTAATGAATATTCATTTCCATTTTTTTAATTAATATCTTGCATTTTTTTCATTCTCGCAGCATTAAACACTCTAGCAGCTGAGATTCACAAAGCAAATAATGATTAGCAAACATGGAAAATCTCCAAAGATAGACTTTCAATATTCACACAGATGGACCTGGTTGTAAGATCTTATTTTTGATAACAAATTGTGCATCTGTCTTCAGTCTTTGTCAAATAATGATCAAGAGCACAATTCATAGCATAATCTCCAATATATGGTACACCTGAACATCTGCATTAAAACCAACCAATCAAACAAACTTGGTCTTCCATTCTAATTATATGTAGCCAGTAAAAGAAGCAGGTGTATTAGTAAATAATAACTTTGTGTTGTGCAGGTTTTTTTAGAACATTTTTCCAGCATGTTCAAATTCTGAATCTCCTTGATGTTGGTGATCATAACTTTGAGAAGTGAAGTCTAATTTTTGAAGAAATCACTGGCGTGGTTTTTTTAGAACAAAGAAGAATTGGAAATAACTTGCTTGGTGCACCCTGGGACTATGTTTACATTTTTGCAGCTGATGATAATTAGCATTTTCCAGTCATCCTTTTATTAAGAGCTATGCTGATCCTTCTTGTCACTCTGTGCTCCTAGCTGCTACCCAACTTTTTTTCCTGTTCTACCAGCAACTGTGTTGCTTGAACTAGTGAACCTCATCCTGTTTCTAATGCTCTCATCTAGAAGATTGTCCAGGTCTTCCTGCATTTTACCCTGGCTCTCCTCAGTGTTGACTGGTAGCTTTGAATCTTGGCCAAGAACTAAGACTCTGCTCTTACTGGATAACACTGGAGCTCTTTAAGATTCTACGATTCCGGTTTGCAACATTTAACCCCAAACTAAGCAGGTAGATTCCATTGCTTGCTACTTTTTGATGTTTCTGTTGTAAAGACTGCTAACCACCTTCTGTAGGAGAGCTATTAAAATGTCTTTTACATTTATGTCATTAAGAAGTGGGAAATAATAATGGGAAATAACGGGAAAAATAATGGAAAATAATACTTTAGGTTTCAATGTTTTTACTTACCCTCTACTCTTTAGTACTTTTAGTAAGTATTTTTTTTTTCTGTAGTAAACATAAGCAAATAACTTGATAGCTGTTTTCTGAACAACTAGAAACTTGTATTTGTGCTCTGTATTTGCACATGGACAATGCATTTTAAGTTTGTGTTTGTATGCTGGTGGACATGTACAGCTAGACAACGTGGCATGCAGATTACGTCCACCACTACAAAGCCAGGAATGTAATTTCATACAATGTAATTTTATGAAATGATACCACTTTTATATTGCTGAAGGTCATCAACGTTTGTAAGCAGAGTGATGGTTGAGAGGTTAGTGTTCATCACAATGGAAGACCGACCTGAACTGGAGAGGCGATAGGACCTCTCCACGAGTTGGGTACTGGAAATTAGAATAAACATAATAGGATCTCTGTCTGTGTAGGGGGTAGCTAAGTGTCACTGCACTATAAATAATAGTCTCTTGAGTGGATGCTTTAACTGTATCATTTAATTTCCTTTGTAGTGTACATTGGTTACATACATAGTCTGCCCTTTCTGCATAAAAGGTTGTCATTGACTTGTTCCATTTTTTTTAATAAGATCTAGCTACATTTAAACAAAAATTGCAAATTGTCACGCTAACTTGTGAGTGAAATGGCCTGTTCAAGCTACTGGCAGCGTGCAGAACTTTGCAAGTCTTCCCTTGTCCCATATTTCATGTAGTGTCATAAGTGAATAGTATGCTTGGTTTAATTTAGATAAAATGAACTCAGTGTAAACATTGTATTGGAGGCATCCATTAAAGTTTTTGTGTTGAATAGTGGAAATCAGAAGTTGTTTTTAATTCTGCTTTCTAGGAGATAATGAAGATAATTACAGCCAGGGCCATGTTTTATCCAATTTACCACTGTTGATTACTTTCTTAATACACCTATGCTTGTATTACATAATGTGGTACTTCTCAGCACTTCAGTCAATTATGAAGCAAAGGGGAAAGCTACCAAACCCCCTCTGAGGATCTAACAACACGATGACTGCATTCAAGTCTATATCAACTCCAAACAGCATTTAAATTGATTTCTAATATGACACCACACAACCATTTGTTCTAATTTGTGAAGAAAGCAAATTCTTTTCACCTCTTTTAAACAATTTTTAAGTTTTGCTTTTGATGAGTACTTACTTGCACAAGAGTTCTGCCTAAAACTCAATAACCCCAAGCAGCGCTTTAGGCTTGGGGCAGAGTGTCTGGAGAGCTGCCTGACAGAAAAGGACCTGGAGCTGCTGCTTGACAGCAGGCTGAACATGAGCCAGCAGTATGCCCAGGTGGCCAATAGCATCCTGTATCAGGAACAGTGTGGTGTGTAAGACCCAAGAGGTGATTATCGCCCTGTACTTGTCACTGGTGAGGCCCTATCTCAAATACTGTGTCCAGTTTTGGGCTCCCTACCACAAGAAAGACATTGAGGTGTTGGAGTGGGTCCAGAAAATGACAATGAAGCTGGTGAGGGGTCTGGAGAGTAAGTTTTATGAGGAGAGACTGAGGAAGCTGGAGTTGTTCAGTCTGGAGAAGTGGAGGCTGAGAGGAGACCTTATTGCTCTCTACAACTACCTGAAGGGGAGATGTAAAGAGGCGGGAGTTGGTCTTGTCTCTCAAGTTCATGGGAGATAGGACAAGAGGCAATGGCCTCAAGTTGTGCCAGGGGAGGTTTAGATTGGATATTAGGAAACATTTCTTCACCAAAAGGGTTATCAAGCATTGGAATGGGCTACCCAGGGAAGTGGTTGAGGAACCATCCCTGGAGGCATTCAAAAGATGGGCTGCCATAGTCCTCAGGAATATGGTTTAGTGATTTTTATTTTTTATTTTTTTTTTGTCAGAGTTAGGTTGATAGTTGGACTAGGTGATCTTGAAGGTCCCTTCTAACATAGACAATTCTATGATTCTAAAATTCTTGCATTCCTGAGGATCCTCGACTTGAAGCCAGCCCCCAGTGCATAACTCTATTTGAGACGTTTGTCTCAAAACAACATATTTTTCCATTCAGAGGAAAAAAATCTGGAAACTGATCCATGCTGCTTTGAAATATTTGTATTTGGCTAAAGATATCTTTAATATTTGCCCTAATTCCATGACTAACTCTGTACTGCAGTAGGTTTAAACTTTTGCTGGTTCATTTTTTTTTAAACTCTGAGGGATGGAAGAAGATCTAAAGGAATTTTTCATTTACCTGAAAATTTCATTTGGTTCTACTGTCTTGTAACTAGAGGATGCTGTGAAGCCCTAGGGATTGGTTTACATCGGTCTTGTTTGGTCTGCGTTAGACAACTGCTAGCTGTATTTTTAATTTAGGACTTAGAAGCTTCTCCTAGTTAAAGTGTACTTCAACCCAGCTGATCACTATCAAGTACTGGTGTCCACTTCCACAGCAAGTGATCAGACTTGCTTCTTTGTCCAAGATGTGAATATGAGACAGGCTGAAAGTCACAACAGCCTGCATTACACTTGCTAATATTGGTGAGATGTGTGTTTTCTTTTTTACTCTCAAAACTTTATGTGAGAGAGTAACTGCTATTTTAAGAGAAAGAAAACCATGTTATTTGTGAGTGAAAGTACCGCCTTTCTGACTTTTACTTCTCACCATAACCCACTAAATTTTATACTAATTTTCTATGTGGAGATTGTTTTATTCTGAAATATCTGAAAAAAAAAAAAAGGAAAACTTGTATTTAAGGGGTGTTATTTGAAGTTTTTATCTATATATATTTTTGTATGTGTAAATGAATAAAGGCCTCAATACATACTGGTATATAACCTTAATTTTTAGGTATGTGCTGATACAGTTTTGATAGCTTAACAGCAAAATTGCATTTAGAATTGTAAGTAGGATTCTATTATTAGGACATATCTATAAATTCTTTTGAAATCTGCCTCCTGACAATACACCTTATTATTATTGTTTGCAGTTGTTACGTGCTTCACCCCTTTGTAATTTTGTCATCAGTGCAGGTCAGAGGTGAGACGCTCAATTGCTTTGATGCACTTGTTAACACCAGATGGAAATCGAGTGCATCCTTTGCAGAAATTTTGGGTTACAGATGGCTTTGTATTTTATACAGGGGTATATCTAGAACTGCGGTGCATCTGAGCACAGTAATGCAATATTATACAGCCCAACCTCTTTTTATAAAACCACATTGTTTTGTTGTGTTCTTAAATAGAATTGTGATGAGAACAAATGAGGTGGTAGAGCGATATTTATTTCTTCATCAATTTCTTATTAAGGAAATGAAGGTAATATACATGCTGCAGGTAATATATAATACTGGCTCTTGAGGACACCAGAGGTATAGACTAGAGGTGAGATAAGATGTTTGTAGTATATAGGAGGGATGTTAATAAGTCTGAAATAATTTATGAGGGTGTTAAATCTACCGAGTTAGATATAAAAGGAGTGTAATATATACAGTGTGTGTAACTTTGCTGTATTATTTTTGAGGTCAGTGTAACTCATTCTTAAATCTCAGCACTATAGGCTATAGGTCTGCAACTTTTCATACATTGTGTGTTCATAACTGATGTATCTTTTTGTCAAATAACATGTAGCCAAAACTACCAACATCTAAGCATTTTATGCTGAGTAAGAAAAAATTAGATGTTTTGTTTTGTTGAATTGAACAAAACTTATGTTTTCAATTCAAGAATTTTGCAAAAATTTGGGATTCTATAAGCAATGGCAACAAGGCAGAGTGATTATATAAGCTGACAGTAAACTGACAGTACGCTAGTACAATGTTTCCTTGTCACTGTGTTACAAAAGGGGTTGTATGGCTGTTTTTCATTCTTCTTGACGTTTACATCACCATGTTTGGACCATTGACCATAGTTGATCAGATTCTCTTCTTACTTCAATGCAGTTGGCTTGTGTAAATAAGTATGGTGAGAAGATAATGTGGTCCTTATTAAATTAAAATGAAAACAATTTTGTGCATGTAGAGTTAGAATTCTGATCCCTTTTTGTTGTCTGATTGTTATGGAAATGCTTCCAGGGATGGTTTGAACAGCAAATGTATGCATCCTAAGTATGAAAGAGGATGTAGTACCCTCAAAGCCATGGGTGGAGGGAATAGACAAAGAGGTTGCCTGAGTTGCAGGGTAGAGCAGGAACAAACAATGTAGACCTGTGTTGTGAAACACCAGGAAAATCGTTTATTTTGTCTTGATTCCCTTCATGGTCACCAAGATCTGACTGGTACAGTAAGTATGTACTGAGAGGAGAGTGCTGAGTGGCTAAAAATGAAGTTGGATCCTTTGATTTCTCTGGATTTGGATTAGTAGAGTTTCAGACTGTTAACAGAAAGAAGGTAATTCTCTCTTCTGTAGGTACTTCAAGAACTGCAGGTTACATTTCTGTAACTGAAATCAGTTATTAACGGCCCACCCAACAAACATCTCTCTTCTCTGACACATCATTTTCATCTGCTCCAGGACACCAATTCACTTCTGTTATTGTCATCTCTTTGAGACTGAAACCCCAGCTAGTTGCTTTGCATGGCAGCTCCATACATCACTGAGCAGCTGTCGCGCTGTCCTTTGGGTGAGGCATGGCCCCACAATGATGACTCTTTGGGTGGAACGTTTACCAAAATTATTGTTATTTAAATAGAATATCCCAGGCTGATCACCATGGGAAAGGAGTGGAAGTTACCATATTTTCTAGCAATGGGGTGTATATGTGTGTGTGTGTATATATGTATTTGTATTCACTTTATTTATAACTTTGAAATACTTTGGGACACTAGGAGATATAAACACATTGTCAATTAAAATCAATAGCGTTTTGTTTCTGCAAGATGTGCTCTGGTGTCATACTGCTCTTCTGAGATCACAGGTGTATTAACACCTATGCGAAAACTTTACATTTTATAAACCTATAGAGTAAACTCAAAAAAAGCAAAGAGGCAACACTGAACAAAAGTGTGGGAGAGAAAAATATTCCCAACCCTACCTCTGCCACTGACTTTTATGGTGTGTTTTTGGGTATAATCCATGTTTTCCAATTGATTTCTTACCATGAAGCAGAGGTGCTCTCTGTATTTCTACTTAAAGCAGAATGATGCTTGGGTGTTTTGTGACTTATTTTAGTACTCAGGCTACACTGGGTACAGTACACAGGGAAGAGCTGTGTTGGGTACATGTACTGTGAAGCAATCACACATTAATTTGAAGTCTCCACATGGTGAAGAAATGTAATTAGTGAACCAGATAAACAAAATGTGAGCAGGGATTTACTTAACGATAAAGTATACGCCTTGCTTTGGAATAGATTTTTTTTGTTTTGTTACATACTTTTTAATGGATAGGTTCACTGTAGGAGAAAAAGGAGCCACAAGACTTCATTTTAGAAAGAACTCAGTACGTCACACTCTTTAAGGTCTTTATTCTGGCTAACTAAGGCAGACATAGATGGGATTAAGGAGATTACTGGTTAACCTAGAAATCCCTGACTTGAATCTCAAATTCACACACTTTAAAATGCAGGATTATCGGCACGGTATCAAAAGGCAGGTTCACTTTTTTAACCTTATCTAGACGTGGAAACACATGCTACAGGAAAACTCCATGTTAATACCTCAAAATCACTAGTTTTCTGTCTGTGTTTTTATCAACAAGTGAGCAACTACCATGACAAAGCAGAGCCAGGTTTAGGGCATTTAATCTGGTTATTCCTCAGAGGAAGGAAAGGAGTTTGTCAGTATATTTAAAACTTTCTGGTAAACTAAGAAGAAATTTCCTTTATATTATCGTATGGTTTAATATTACTGGTTAAACTTTACCAGTCTGGTGTTTATTTCTTGTTTTTGAATACCGCTAGAATAAATGTTTATATTGCAGCTGTCTTGGTAAACAGGAGCTTGTCTTTTTTCCTGATTTACATTCAAAATTCATAAAAATATCCCTCTGTACACTGGAAGCTGTTTAAACTTACATTCAAACTAATTTTGAAATATCAGAGAGCAAAGATGGAATAAGCATGTAAAATATAATTAAAATGTGTAAAGGAACTATGTAAATGACAATAGAACTAATTTTAGTCTTTGTAAATCTGTTTCATGACTATAGATACATATAAAAACCATGTGTAATATATAAATAAACATAAAAATGTGCACAAATACACGTGTCTTGCAGCATCTGTAAACTCCTAGTACAGATTGTGAATCTTTGTTAATGTGTTTGGCTAAATCCTTATGTTAGAGTGTGTCAATATACCTTAGTTTAAACCAGTGATGTAAAAAACTGGAATAGCAGCATAAACCAGATCTCATTTTATCTCTGGATAGACTCTTGTAAGCTCTGTTAACTCAGACTGAGAAATAGTAACTGAAGTAGTGGAGTAGTGAATCAAGAATATTTAAATCCTCCCCACATGGCTTTGTTAGAAAATCCAGGCAGTATATAATGCCATTATTTCCATTGTTAGAATTCGAAGTGCAATTGTATGCAGCTAGAAATAAAGATGATTTATTTCAAAGCCTGGGTTATACTTTTTTTTTCAATTCTCAACATATTAAAACATTGCTAGTGTTTGCTCTGTTGTTTGGTTTTTTTCTCTTTGTTTTCATTCCTGTATTATTTATACGATGCTAAGAATTTGACTTCTGATCTAATTATTTCTTTACTATTTTTAATCAAAATCAGTTTTGCTTGCATTCTTAATATTTATCAAGAAAAATAAATTTCTTGAAGACGTATAAGTGTTAAGAATTTCCTTTCCTCTTATCCATTTTTGCAATAGAGCACCTGGGACATTCTTCTATTGTTTTGCATTTTGGGGGGAGGGGAGATGGTGAAACAGTTTTCCTGGATGTTTTGCTTCTTTTAACTGAGAGAACAGAAGCTGTTGGGTAGGAGAAGCTCATGTAAATGACATTTTCAGGGTGTGTGTGACTCCTGTAAAGACACGTGTGTCTGCCTGCCTTTGACTTGTCCTGCTGAGCTTATTTCTGGTGATGTCTCGGGAAAAGACGAGTGCAACAAAGGGTTAACTTTTTACTATCAACCTCAGAAAGGCACATTTGCAATCCCTCCCAGTCTAGTCTTCCTTTTTACACCTCATTCACCCACACTGCTCTTCACTTCAAGGCAGCTCCTGTGACCTAAGCAGATTATTGTAGACGCATGAAGGACACAGCAAGCTATCTGTGCTTTTAAAGGAGGAGATTTTGGCTCCAAAATAGGACACTAAGCTTTTCAGCCTTATGCTGCTTTACCTAGTCAGCACAAGGCGGTGTCTCTGGGTGCTTAGTGGAATCCTGTGAAATCAGATGGGAAACAAAAGCAGAAGTGGCAGCCGCTGCAAATGTGGGAGCCTGTGCCATTAGAGGAAAGCAATTGCTAATAAGGGCCTGCGAGACCCAGGTTTCCTTGGTTTCCATGACAGTTATTAGGTAACATGGAGATTGAATTGTCTCCCACAATGCTCTTGTGGGATAGGGGGGCAAGGGGGTGCGCCGGGGACTCAGCAGTTGAGTTATGACTTGCAGCAACTCATCACTAAGCATGTGAAACTCTCCAGATTATTGTGTCTTACTTCTTTGTTTGCTGTTTCTCATTTGTTTGCGATTTGCTCTGCTTTACTTTTATTTTCCTATTTTTTCTTTTCTTTTCTTTTCTTTTTTCTTTTCTTTTTTTTTTTTTTTTTTTTTTTTACGACCCTGGCAAATGCTACACGGTTTCTCAAATAATATTTTCCCCTTTTTATTTAGAGCTGAGCTTGGCAAAGCAAGGATATGAACAATTATACAGGTGGGCTACTCGGGGGGAGTGAAGATATAAGGCATCCAAACAGGTATTGCCAA
Organism: Scolopax mira; assembly: GCA_004320125.1. Lineage (NCBI taxonomy): Eukaryota > Metazoa > Chordata > Aves > Charadriiformes > Scolopacidae > Scolopax > Scolopax mira. The sequence continues at coordinate 265,586 of BJBW01001391.1, forward strand.
CCTGCAGCACTGTAAAAATGCCCCTCCAGCAGATTTCTGTAGTTCCAGCGCGGGAGACTGCCAGCAATGGGAGAAGTTCAATGGGCAGAAACAAAGAGAAGAGCAAGGAAGTCGAGGTAAGAGGAAGGTTTCAATTTGCTAAGGTAGGATGAGTCTGCCTTTGGTAGCCAGGGGGTTTGGCTGCTCAGCAGGATGCAGCGTGCCGAAGCGTTACCCAGTACACATGGGTGCAGTGTGCTTTAGCAATCTCCTGTGATAACACATTTCAGCATTACAGGAAAAAAAGAGGGTATTTGGAAGAAAAAATAAAAATGAAGGAAGTTGCAAACTGTGTTAGAGGATGTTAACATTTTTATTTAAATGCATGCGGTCTGCTGGTACTGACAGTCTGATTCTTATAAGCTGTCAATTAGCAGTTTCTTTACAATAGGTTAGATGAAAAAGTAGTTTTATTAAGATTCCTATCAGAAACAGAATACCATGTTAAACCCTGTCTTTCTAATACACATGTTATTCATATCAAATGTACTATGGTTCTATAACTTACTTTATATTATGATTTAAAAGACATCGGTGTTTAGTTTTTTTATCCCTTGACCAACTTGCTTTGATTCATACTGTTGTTCCATCAAGAAGTATTGTATACTGTTTTCCAGTTAAGACAAAACTGTAGTTTCGTATTATATTCATAGTTAGAACAAAAAAATATAGAAAATCTGTGCGATTTTAATGGTATTTTTACCTTTAGGAATCTCTTTTGCTATGAATAGATTAAACATACATTGTGCAAGACAAAAAAAAAAAGGCAATCTTTCCCATCTCAAAACAGTAGTCTGTTTAAAGAAGTAGCAGTAAATGTACATAACATAGTCATCTGCTTTTTACAGACGTGTTTCTTGTCTCTGTGTTCTCCTCCCTCTTGCTGTATGAAAAATAAGGAACTATTGGGAAAACAAACATGATGTCTTTTAAATGTCATCTAAGAGATCGTGTGACAAACTGCATCCTTGAAAGAAGTAGTGCTTTAACTTTCTTATTGTTGTGACTTTCTTTTTGTGTGACGTAGTTTTTAGGAAATTACTAACTTAAACAGATGATTGATACTTATGATGTCTGTGTCATTGCAGAATAGTATTGGCAAGCTTGCAGGCTTTTTTTTTTCGATGTCTTTTTTGCTCCATATTTGGCTTTGACAAGTTCATTGAATGTGATTATTCTGGTTTTTGTTTGAGTGTCTACATATAATCAGTGTCCTTCCCTGGAGGTAGTCTCCAGTTGCTTACCGGTAGCATCTAGAGATTTGTGTCTGAAGTCGAAAACTTTTGCTTTGGTTTGTTTTCATTCTTCCATTGATTGGTTAAAGATGAAAGCTGAGGTGGAAACTATTCTTCATATTAAGACTCAAGAAAAGCAGAAGTATATGAGGTTACCTAACTTAACATTGCTCTCTGATATTCTTGATTTGATTTGATTGTTAGAGTTAACTTGAGAATACGTGCAACATTCATACAGGGGGTCAGATAACTGTGCTAGTTAATTTAGGTAGGTGGGGGAAGTGTGGATCTTCTGAATTGTAAGAATTATGGGCTTTTCTAGGTTTTTGTCCTATGAGATCTAAGTTGCATCATTTCAGCAAGAGGCCAGTATCTCAAAAAACAAAGTCTTTTCTTGAAAGTTATGGAAGTTACATAGCAGAAAGGAGTGAAATGGCTGGGATAATTAAGTTCCTGAAAGTTCTCTTCTAAAATTAATATAAACAAAACCCAATCCAAACCAAAACCCAACCCCCCAAAACTCCTGACCAACCTTGAAGTATATGCTGCTCATTTATGTATTTACCAAATTGCCCTCTGCTGGCCAGAGCCTAATCTTCCAGCTCATCTCTTAAGGCTTTTGACTGTAATTTATACTGCATAAAATCTCCCTAATGCTATTGATACAGATCATAGATCAAGTGGTAAAGACTGATGTTTTTCACATAATATCTGCAGCTTATGTGAATTATGATGATGTTCAGTTTTGTTTTGTGGATGTAATTTGGGAATAGTGAGCCAGCCTTTTTATTGTCCAGAGGTTGCTCAGGTTTATGTATGTGGCCATCTATTTATGCAACTTCTACACAGCGAGGTCTTCACAAAGGGAAACTTCCTTGCTTGTACTCGCTATTTCTGTCTGTGTTGGTGAGGGTCTTCTGGATTCATAGTATCTGCAGATACTGTTTCTGCAAGTACCTGCTTTGTCTGCCTTTCCATTATCAGGCATTTTGAGGTGAAAGAGCTAAATAAATGGGCTTCCTAGAGCAGTGAGAGGGTCAAGCTGGTTCAGGAAGACATGAACAAATGAAGTGTTTGAAAGGTCTTCCAATTGCTAGGATAACAATTTTTAGTATTTTATGCCAAATTCTGTTATTGCTAGAGAATTTTATATGATGTCTGTACAACATTAACATTATGAAGAAGAGTTCATAATCTGTCTAATTGCAGAGGTTGCTGCAGTGAAATATTTCCAGTTTCACAGAGAACTATGTAAATCTGGCTGACAAGTACCTCAATTGCATATGATTCATGATGCAACTCATTCTTTAATGCTTTTTGGTGATTATAGATGCTTTTAGACATGTTTTATCTGAAGGTTTTAATACGTGTCTACGCACTTTTACAGATGATTGCCAGATATTGGTCTATTGTTAAGAATAATATTAAGTGCAGTATTAATTATGATTCAGACCCATAACGGATCTGACCAATATTAGGAGTAGAACCATGATAAAAATGGCTACGGGACTTTCTTAAGGCAATCTTCCTGTGCAGTATCCTTTGTGGGAACAAAATCTTTTGTGCAGTCTATTGCTGCACAATAATTTGTGCAGGATTTGTCTCAATAATTAGCAGAAGTTGTAGGTAATAATGAATTTTGCATCAAATTTAACTATCAAGTGAGTCTAAAGATGAGGTGGGTTTTTTTGCATAATGAAGCAACGAATATGCTGTATAACTTTTTGCAACAGCTCTGCACTTTATTTCCATTTGCAGGTATAATCTTCCTCTAGTTCATTTCATTGATTTTTTTTTTTTTTTTTTTTTTAGGAATGCTTAATAGTCATTAATGCTACTTGTTTTGACCAAAACATTTAAGTGAAAAAGCTGTCTGCCTTTCTTACTCTTTTAATAATGCTATTGGAAAAAGATTTTTGCAGAGATGAAGACCAAAGTACAGAGTTTAGGGTGCATTGACAACATGATGTGAGCTTTTTGCTATTCTGTAGTTAATTCAGAATTCTTCAGTATTCAGTAAAGATCATAAGTTGACAGTGAAATGTGTAATTGTGTTTCTGTGATGGAGAAAAACACTTGAGTATCTGATTTCAAAAGACTTCATTAATAAAACTCTTGTTCAAGGTGAATTATGTTAGTAACCTAAAAATCAAACTATGCCATCAGGACTCCAAATCTGTTAAGTTTTTGAAACAAATAGACTCCAGTGCCTTGAGACCAGTGCCATATTAATGTATGTCAACATTTTATACATATATAACATTAAAATAGTTATGCCCGACTTTTGTTTGATTTTCTCTACTGTGATAAAAAAGGCTAAAAACAGGTATATGACTCCTGAAGAACATGGATGATGAAATGCCTGCCCTAATTTTAGTATTTATTTGCTAACATACACTGTGATGTTCACAAAGTATGCTCTGTTTACATTGTCTTGTGTAGGGACATGGATTATTAATCTAAAGTGAGTCAAGTTCAGAAAGAAATTTTCACATAGTAGAAAGAATTGGACAGGGCAACTGAGTGAAGCTTAGCGAAAATACTAACTTAACACTAATCTAGGGTTTGCAAGAGTCATAGAATAAGCTTCCATGACTACTGTGGAAAACTAAACTTGAATGTTGTATAAACTCAGAGTGGTAGGAGTGTGTTTATGACAGGCAACAATAAATGTCATGATACAGCAAAGAAGATATTTCTTGCTGCCAAATGAATTTTGTAGACATTATACCTTTTCACCTTAAATATTCTTTTTCAGGAATACTGGAATATTTACATGCTGATTTTAAAAGGTTTAGAATAATCTAATATGCTTTTCTTGTACATGAAAAGCAAAAATTAGGACAGTTTCTCTGAGTGCAGTCATTTCAGAATACAAGATATTTTAATAAAGAAGGCAATGAAAGATATGATTACCTTGCAGGAATTTTTGTTAACAAAAAAAAAAAAAGGAAAAAAAAGGCCTTTGAAACTATAATATGGCTTTTGGATACATTCATATGACAGTATGACTTAATTGCTATAGTGATTACACTTATGTCTGCTGATCCCAAACCAAATATCCTAAAGATGTTACAAAATTTTATATTCTCTAGTTACTATTAACAAGTAATGAATTTGCCCTGATATTGTAGCTTTATCTTCCGTTTTGATTCTTTGCTCATTACTTACTGCTAAATGGTTTTCTGCTTATGCCTACTACCTTTCTGTAGCCATAATATATTTTGTTGTTCTGGCAGAGGTGAAAATGAATATTAGCTTCCTTCAGAATTTTGTAGAACATAATAAGATGCAAGAAGGATGTTTCTTTTTCTCTAACACATACATAAGTGTTGCTATATTAATTTTTTGCATCTGCCTGCTTAAATGTCTTTCTCTTTCCCCATCAGATCCGTGCCCCAAAATTTATCATACTGTGGCATAAAATTTAATTCTGCATACTGCACAATTCTGTGCTGTGAAAGAAACACTGTCCCTCTGTCTGTTCTACTGCACTGTTTTCATGTTCTGCCATCTCAAAGACAGCAAGAGACCTGTTACTTCTGAGGCTTAGATGTTATCAGGGAAATACTTTGACATTTATGGAGAGAGTATGGTGGATTAGACTTGAATTTGCTGGTTTTGCTGTACAGTTTGTACTTTTAAAAACAATAAATGTATGTGTTGCTCTAAATTATGTATGCCAGTTTATTGTGGAGATTGCTACATTTTTTTGTAAGCCAATCTCTTCAAGTCAGAATGAGACTGAAACATAATGGTTATTTCAAATGCCACATTTGAGTAGCTGCTAACATTTATTTTAAATGCCAGACTACAGTTGCTGCTAACATTTACCCTAAAGCTTGTAAATAGCTTGACATGCTTTTTAAGAGAGGAGGCGGTAGCTGAATGTTCTAAATGGGAATGAATTGTTTTACCTCAGTGAGCTATGTTACCTCACTTGTTATTTGCTTAAATTTAAATAGATGATGATGATAAAATAATTTTAAAGGCACATACTTTCTTGTGTGCAACAATGAACTTATGAACACAATGAACACTTATGCATTTCTATTAAATGATTTTCGTGGCAGTTGTGAAGTACATGTATACATGAACACAAGTACACAGAGATATTTGTTACCTGAAATATGTCTGCAATTAATGAAAAAGTAGAGGTTTTACATGTCTGTTTATGTTGTTTTATTGCCTTACAACCTTAAGTAATGTATTGCAGGATTTTTTTAAGGAGGCTGGTATAGTTAAATTTGCTAGTGTCTTTGGTCACTTTACCAAAAGGTTAAATTAGAGTAACTCCTGATATGTGGAAATATGACTTGTGCCAGTGCTGATGAAAGAGCAGATATTTCTTCTTTTGATGGGTTGAGGCATGTGATGCAAGGAATAAAGGCCTTAGAATTCCAGGAAATTGACTAAATAATTCTTAGATAGCAGATGTTACTGGCTTTGTTGCCAATTATTTTAAATTCTCTTCTCAAAGTTTCTTAGCTATAATTTAATAGATAGATAGATATGGTCATTTATTACCTAACATACAGGTGGAATTTTTTTACAAGAAGTGTAAGGATGTTTATTTTCAACAAACATAGCTTTGTTTTCAAGTATAGCCTGAAAAGAGTCATGTAATTGCAGTCTTTTTAGGAGGTATAATTTTTTATTCAACAGATAGATGTGGGGGTGGGAGAATGGGGACAGGGAGCTCTAGCATATGAATCAGATTACTGATGTGCTTTGACACATATTCCTTTTCCTTCATAGTTTGTATTAATATAAAGCTCATGTTGGACATGAAGTTACATACAATATATGACAAAATCTGTAATGCTGTATATTGTCAATATTGCATGATATTTTTCAAAAGATGTGTGAAATTATTCTTGACACGAACACAACTTGGACTTCTATGCTATGTTTGCATGAAAATCCACCTGCAGTTATAAGACACTTCTGCTTCTTGGTGAATTTTTTCTCTAATTTTGTGGTGATAGATTACTGTTACATTTAATGGTTGAAGTGCTCCTAAAATAAGTCAGTCTGTGGTGTGCTTAGTTTTTATTAAGATGCTTTAGAAAGTTAAATTGTTTATCAGTAAGTCTTCTGACTACTGTTTGGTAACTTTTTATTTTGGTCTGCCATGTGATTCTCATCACAGGCAATTTCATTACAGAGAGAGAAAAGGGAAGTGTTATCTAACATAGACTAGGTTTGTTCTAATAGTTTTGGATTCTTGTTCCTTTTTCATACTCCTGTGAATAAAAATCATTACTCTGATACCAGTGAGAAAATAAGAGATTGTTTGCTGTGCTTTTATTAGCATGCTATAGGACAATGCTGGTTCTTTACAGGCTACTTTTCCTGATAAGGTTATGTAAAGGCTACTGGCTGCATAGTATGATTGTCAGGCTTTTTATGAGAAGAAGATGGTAAAAGTATATTTCACCAACTTGAGTTGCTGTGTATGTGTCAAATACCAGTATTGATTTTAAAATTGGTCTTTTCACTGATAAAGGATTTGAAGCTTAAGATTACATATCTCAGTAGCCTTCTTCCTCTTTATGTTTCTAGCCAATGCTTACCATCTACTGGCACATGTCTCCTGATCCTGCTGAAGTTTGACTACAAGTCTCCTGAAGAAAGCTTTTATAATTCCTTTTATCTCTGGAATTCCCAGTTCCAATTGAAGGTTTGGGCTTGTGTGTGTACTTCGCCTCTCTTACTCTAAAATGATTCTGAGTTTAAAATATTAGGCTTCAGATTTCATTTCCTTTGGATTTCCTTCTAATGTTAGTCTGGGATTTTACAGAAGAAACGTTACCATATTAAAAACTTATTGCAAATATTTCCTGCTAAATTGTGCTTTAAAAAAAACCACAAATGTAAACCCCTAAAAACCAAAACCACACACAAAATCTCAATCTTTTTAAATTAGTGGTTGTTTGTCTTATCTTCAGCTATAAACTTCCACAGCTGACTTAGTTTCATGACTTACTTAAATTTGAATTAGAATTGAAGCAGTGGCTGTAATTGAGAAAGTTTCAATAATCTGTTATAGTGCCTAAGTTTGGCAGATGAATGGGGCTGAACCAGAAACAATTCAGGAAGCTGAAAAACTTTGTTAGTTCTCGGTACCTTTCACACTGACTTCCATTATTGAGCAGTGTTCTGTGAACTGTTCTCTCTGCTGCAGATGCTTTTCTCCTTGAGGATGACATGTTGCAAATATAGTTTGAATGAAAGTTATCTAAGGCAGAATTTTGTCATCAGAAAAGCCTGTGTCCAAGAATTTTAGAGAAGTACTCTCAAATCAAATCAAAAATCAAGCGTTTTAAAAAGCAGCTTCCCAATAAATCTTGTTCTTGTTTATAGAGAACTCTAAGGCATGTGGTCTTAGAGTCAAACCAAATCTGTTTGACCACAACTATTTGATTAGTTAAGAAACAACACCATAGAGGCTTAAATTGCTTGAGTGTACTGACAGATTTGCAAAACTTGTGATGCTAGCCCTACAGGTGTATCCAGTTTTGACTAACTCTAGCTATCCAAACAAAGAAATTTTAAAGGAAAAAAGCTGTATATTCAGATAGATAGTCATCCCACGCATAGATTTATATAAAATTATTATTTATAGTAATATTTAATTCCTCTTCACCGAATGAACCAAATAATACTGAGTTTGACATGAAGTGTTTTTTTCTGAGTCAGAGCAGACTTCCTCAGCTTGAAGGATTTTCTCAAAGACACTTTGAATGTAGCTCATTCTTGTTGTGAAAGGGCAAAACTCTTTTCTGTACAGCACAGACAACACTTTCAATTCACATCATCATTTGGAAGGGGAAGGCTGTTCATTATACCTGACTTCAGTGAATCACTATAAGCATATTAGAAATTAAATTCAAGTTTACTGATGTACACACTGCGGAAATTACTCCAATGATATGAAACTTGTTTATTCTCCTTTTTTTCTTTCTTTTTTTTTTTTTTTTTTAAAAAAAGGAGGGCATTATTGTCCACGTGCGGTGCTCTGCACCTGCCGGCAGCTTGGCGCCTCGTTTCAGCACAACGGACAGCGCCCAGGGGCCGCCCCGGCCCCGTCCTCCTTCGCTCCTCTTTAATACGTACGTTTGTAAAGTTCCTATTTTAAGGTTCTCTTCAATTTTGGATTATTTTCAATACAAAGGGAAAAGGCAAGATTTTTTTATTGGGTTGTGGCATTTGACAGTGTAACCGTACTTTAAATAGGAATGCAAACATCCATTTTGTATTCCAGGGTGGGATGATTTGACTTTAAAAAGAAGACAGGTGATATTTCTCAGCCTACTTCTAAGTATTAGTAGATCTCTCAACTCTTCTCCTAGGCTTTGAATTCACAAGAGTCATGACTTGATTTCCCTATCAGCACCATCTAAGATTACAGCTGGATTTTACAGCATCGTCATGCTGAAACGGTTTAAAGTAGCTATGGTAAAATCACATTGATTTTAAAGAAGTGTTTGTCTTATTAAAGAGGTTTGTTGTCTAGTGGCAGCCCAGATAAAAAACCACACACACATGCTGTCTACTGCCATTTTTCTTAACAAAACCTCTTGCAGATACTTAAAAGGAGACTTTTCCATTCTGTGCTCTACCATTACTGCAATAGCCTTTGCAGTGGCTTTATTGGTTTGTGGAGGTTATAGACCATAGAGCTAACATGTTGCCCTCTTAATTCATGTTATGGTTCTGGACAAGAAATTGGAAACCTTCATTTCATTATAGGAAGTAAATGTCAAGTACCCGGTGCAATAACAAAATGAAGTGGGGGAAAGGAACAGACAGCAATGCTGTACTAGTATTTCTGAGTTTTAATTACTTTGAGTATATTACTTCTGTTTACTTCAGAGACTTCCTTTCTTTATCTTTGAGAGAAAAATAAAATGCTCCTGTCATTTGACTTCTCCAGTGATAGGCAAGACTAACACAGTACAAGTGGTTAATTGGACAAAAGTAGTGTATATGGTTTGCGAGATGCATTCTGCTGATCTGTTTGCCTTTTTGCAGTGAACTCTGCAGTGCTGGTGAGCATGGAGCAAATATCTGAGTATGCTATATTACATGATGGATGTAGCCAGAAAGGACTGTGATTAGGCAGTGTACAAGGCCCAAAGAGGAGCTGGTTTGATAACTGCAAAGACTCTGTACCTGGAAGGAGACTGTATCTGTAATGCTGCGTGGGAGAGTTAAAGGTGCTGGAGTTGCATGGGATAGTGAATACATGAGTGTTGTGAAAACTTTTCTGCTCACTTCCAGTTTTCTAACCCCTTCCAGCCTTTTGCTCTGAATACAAGAGATCAGACACAGGCTGGGAGGTGAATTGGCTTTCCCAAACCCTGTGTCAGGGCTGTATCACTATTATAGATAGGCACCAACAGGAAGGCCTGTTAAAATCCTCTAATTCTGCTGCTGTCTCCTGCAGTGAGGAAAAGAAGGTCACAGCATGCACAGGGTAGTGTTGCTGTGAGCTCAGCCTAACTGCATGCCCTGTCTGAAATGCGTTTTAAGTCTCATTAGTGAGGAATCCCTACTGTAAGCCAGTGTCTGCAGGTAGTGTTGTCTGTTCCTCCTGAGCTGTAGTGAATATATTGAGCCATCACTGGTTCTCTGATGGTCCTCTTTATAGAATCTGTGGCCAATCATTTAATGCATGAAAACAGTGTTATTTTTGATGGTAGTTTTTCTGCTGTATTTCCTCCTCCTCCCTCCACCATCTATAATGGTGTTCTTTGAGTCATTATAACAAGGACTGAATCTGATGGAGACCTCACAGAACACTGACTTTGGTTCTTATTTCAGAGATCTCTATTTTTCTGTGCTTTCATTTTCCTTGTATGAAATTACTGTGACACTGCTCCTTCTACTTTCATAGAACATTCCGAAATCCCCCAGTGAAGTCCATTTCATAAGGGATGTTGATGTGTTATGTTGTTTCCTGTAGGTGGACCCTGTAGGTAAAAAGTTTCTATGGAAACAATAGACCCTTCCCTTCAGCTTTTACTGTTCCCACATAATCATGAAAGTTCTGTGCATACGGGGCAGCTTGGCTCAGTTTATTTCTCTTGTGAAGGCTCCTTAGTTTTTGCCATTTTAAGCTTTGTTTAATATATTTCTTGTGGATTTATTCCGTGTGGTTGAGAATTTGGTTGACTACTAGTGTCATTGTCCATTTAAAATTATTGAATACTAGCACATATGAAGTAAAATCATAAATTAGAAGAGGTTGGAAGAATAACGCAGAATCTGACGAAGAACCGTTAAATCTTACGTAGCATATCACTTGGTATTTATGGCCTATGGGATATAACTTCTCATTCATGAAATTTCTAGAACCTTTTTGATTGTATGAGAGTTTTAGGATTTTCATTAGTAACACAGTCTTTATTCTCTATTATTTAGATTACAATAAATCATGTTATTGGTCTTCTGTGTTTTTAGTAAATAGGTAGAAGGGCAGTTTTCCAACGTTTCATACATTATCTTAAGATTCTGGTATTCCAGTCAGACTCACATTGTACAATTCTGATAAAATTAAAAATTGTAGGCTGGTCATGACAGTGGTGTCAATGCCAAATGTGCAAGGGGGAAAAAAGGGTCACCACAGGAAAAATGATGGACTCAAAGACCATCATTCTGAATTGTCTGCTTCAAAACATTTCAAACTTAAAAAAAGTCAAACCCTTCAGAGTGGGGTTTGTATATTTTTCACAGACTCTGTTATCAAGCTTTTTTTCTGCAATCATAATTGCAAGACAGTGTCTTTTAAGAGAAATTTGGCATTCTTGCTTAATAACATTACTCTAGAATGAGCAATGCATTCCTTGCTTTCAGACATTTCATATTCTCAGCATCTGCCACCAGCCAGCCTGGATGGAAAATTTTAAGTTCATTTGAGATCTTAATATAGAATTCTCTATTCTTCTGAATTGTTGCTGTCCAGGTGTTATAGGAGAAGTATGACAGAATCAATTTTCTCTCTGAAGCTAATGTAACCTTTATTGTCAAATAGCTAAGTTCAAATAAATAGTTTATGACATAACTGGGAATAGTTACTCTGCTGTTGCTATTTGCAGTACAGTTCACAATGCTGCCATACACAAGTGACAATCTGTTTTATAAAACTTCGAGCTATCACTTCAGTGTCTGCTCCAGAAAAAATGGTTAAGCTACAGCATCATCATTTTGCTGAACTCATATTTTCCTGAATTAAAAAGTCAGAAGGGAAAATTTAAACATGATGATTGGATTGTTGATTCATACAATGCTTTTTGCTAACTTGTCAAAGTATACCTGCCTTTGAAATCAAACATTGTGACAGCAAAATAGGTTTTACGTATCCTTTATGAAGGCAGGTTGAGAGAGCTAGGGTTGTTCAGCCTTGAGAAGAGAAAGCTCCGGGGAGACCTTATAACAGCCTCTCAATATCTGAAGGGAGCCTACAGGAAAGCCAGAGAGGGACTGTTGACGAGGAAGTGTAGTGACAGGACAAGGGGCAATGGTTTTAAATCAGAAGAGGAAAGATTTAGATTAGACACCAGAAATTAATTCTTTACTGTGAAGGTGGTGAGGCACTGGAACAGGTTGACCAGGGAAGTTGTGGATGTCCCATCCCCGGAGGTGTTCAAGGCCAGGCTGGATGGGACTTTGAGCAACCTGTTCTGGTGGAAGGTGTCCCTGCCCAAGGCAGGGGGGTTTAAGGTCCCTTCCAACTCAAATGATTCTATGATTTTTATGAACACTGAAAATGATAACATAATATTATCTCATGGAAGTACAAGTGGCATTATATGACATAATAGGATGTCAAAGTTCTCAAGTCTGTAGTGCAAATACCTGTTCCCAATTTTATGCTACTTTACTGAGAGAAAACCTAAACATTTTTTTTCGGTCTCACTCTGCCTGAGCTGCTGCAGTTAGAGATGTTTAATGTTGAACTACCATTTCAGATGTCATTTACAGAAACAGATTAATTTACTGTCCTTCCCATGATGAAGAAGAGAAAAAATTCTCATGGTGATTTGGCTGTTGTTTTTTCTTTTTTTATTTGCTTTGCATTTTGGTCTATGTGCTGGGGGCTTCTTATTTATTGTACTGTCTTTTGTGATCTAGATTGGCTGCTGTAGCTACGGTCAATATAAAGCCAATAAATAAGCCAATATAAAGTCAATATAATTAGGCTTTTTAAAATAAAGCCTTTTAAATGAAGCCTATTTTTCTAAGCCTTAAAATAATTATTTATTAAAAAAAAAAAAAAAAAGGCAACTTAGAATCTGCAGCAGACTAACTTCCTGAAAACTTGATTTCACCCTGAAAGAGATTACATAGGTATAATCAGTGATCTAAGAGGGGAAAGTAAATTTTCCATTGGCGTGCAGGGGAAGTACAAAAGCAAAGCTTTTCCTGTTCTTACTCTGATCCTACTAGTATTTTCTCCTTCTAAATTTCTCGTTAGGAATATTGAAAGCTGTAATAATTTAAGAAAATATCACAGAGAACAAATAGAGATTTTAGAGGCTCTCTAACTCTGCCTACCTACTTGGGCATATTTCAAGGAATTCTCAAGCTGTGAAAATGTTAACAACCTTGCTAGTTTGGTATCCATCCTTTAAGACTCTCCTTATAGTTCATAAAGTGATGACCTGGGTCTGCATGTGTGTGGGTGGGCATTGCTGAAAGTGCTTCCCCAGGAGAGACCCTGTAATTCAGGATCTACACTTCAGAAGAACCTTAGCCACAAAAGAACACTTTCAGCCTTTAGGACACCCTCTGACTCCCGAGGGCCAGAGAGCTTGAGCTAAAAATAGATTGTGTCATCTAAGAGATTTGGGAACCTTATTTTGTCTAAGCTGATCTAAACACAATGTAGAAGGTTTGTGCACTTTGGAAGAGATATGTGTTTTGATAAACATCTACTTTGTAGAAGGTGTTACTGATGGTTTCAAACATCTTATTAAGGAGAGATGTAAGGAGAATATGTAAATACAAATCTCAGCAGGAAAAAAGCATTCAATTGACATTTTTGGTTAAATGTATATGAATAAAAGTATGAAAAAATACTTAAAACTTATAAAAATGCCTAATCTTGGATTTTGTGGTTTTAGGAAACAGCAAAACACTGATTTTTGGTGGTTTTCTATGAGAACTGATCTCACTGTGTGTTGAGTGCTTCAATGAGATGCTAGATACTTTCAGATGAGGAGATTTAAGAAATTCTTGAGGCATCAAGCATCTTTTTCCTTTCTAGAGTCAAGTCCCAGCTGATGTTTTAACTAAATTAATCTTATCTGAAGATAAGCTGAGATCTTTCTGACTGGAAAGGTGTTTGAATATGAAACACAAGGTTTTGTATTACTTCAGCTTCTCTTCTGTAGATACTGAGTCTCCCACATTTCCTAGGGTAATCTTTTGACTTCCCCTTCCATCTAAAGTTAAACAGGTATACTGGTGTGGTTTTTTTAACAGGTGTACTGTTGTTGTTATTTTAAGAGGTGTATTGTTGTTGGGTTTTTTTTTTTGTTTGGCTTTTTTTTGTTTGGGTTTTTTTAATTTTATTTGTTTGATACTTTTTTTTTTTATATTTTCCTAATGGGATATGGCTGTTTTACATCATTGGTGTCTTTGCTTCATCTATGGGCCTTATAATTTCTGGTTATTGAGTAGCATATGTAGGAGCTGCTTTGGTTGTGAAATTAGTTCTATAAGAAATGTTGTCTGTTCTAAGCCAGAGGTATTTTTACATGGTACATGGATTGTTTTTCCTCCTGGTTCAGCAATTGTAAGGTCTTATCTTTTATGGTAAATCCAAAGGGTGGGGTTTTTTTATGCCTTATGCAGCTACCTGGTGATAAAACTTCTCTAAAATTGTAACAAATTGAGGCTGTCAGAGATGGAATAAAAGCACTTCCAAGGTAATAATTGATCTGTATGAACAGTGTTTGTTTGTGAGTGGCAGAGAATCAAGTTTTTAAAAAAATTGAACCTCATAAGAAGCCTTGTACCATTTTACTACTTGTTTGATGTAAAAAGACTACTTTTTCAAAAACTGGAGGAAGGGTGGTTATTTCATGGTAAAGTACACATTCCATTTTATGGACAACATAAAGCACAGGGAACTCTTACCAGGTGTCCTCATAAAGTCAGTTGCATTTGATATAATGTTAGGGCCACCAAAAACTACATTATGAAACACTGTCCTTCACTTTTGCAGCTGAAAATAGTATGTCTGAATAGCAATTAGTCCTCATGCATGTAAAATTATGGATATAAAAACAGTAGAGCATGTCAATATGAAAATTATTTCTAAACACTTTGCACGCTCAATAGATGGTCCATAAAATTAATCTTACACAAAAGGAAATAAATGCATGGGCCATAAAGAAGTGTGCAGCAGAAATGCCTTTAATTGTAAATGTATGGGGTTTTTTTCTGCCTGAGAACAAAAGGTTTAAAGAAAAAACTCTATAAAAATCCCCACTATGGAGAGCTGAGCAGCTGGTAGAAAGTACCCCTTGACAAATGTGTCCATACTGATCACGTTATTTCTATGAGTTTGTACAACTTTTATGACCATTGAAGAGCAAGTGTCTGAGGCTTGAAGATGCCAGCTGAGTGAATTATGTGTATATTCCTGCAAGCATCCAGAGTCCAACTTCTGTATGCAGAAATCTCTGGCATGGGTCAGAGAATATAGTAATTCTCTAACATAATTACTTGTTGGCAGTGTCATGGGCATCTAAATATATTTCTGCGATTGCATGTAACCTTTTGGGTTTTTTTTTTTCTGTAATATGAAACGTTAGCTTGAAGAAAGACTGAAATTATGCATAAAAATGAAGCAATAACTCATCAAATAATTAAGAATGTATTGAAAGCTCCATTGCAAACAGAAAAGAACACAGGAGCTTGTGATCAGACATCTAGAGTGTCTGCATTATTTTTACCTCGGGTACATGGAATTGATGTGTGGAAAATAGTTTTCAAATTTTTCAAACATCATATAATTACTTTTTTTTTACTCATTCTCTTCTATGACTGCATAAATCTTGTACATTTCCTCCTATTTGACTTGTAGAAAACAAGATTTACTATAACTAGTATGTTCTTTGTTTTCAGATTTAGAGTAAGAGATTCAGGGACTGCATGTAATACATGTAAAATATTGCATATCTTTTAAATTCAGAGTTGTGTTACAGTATGTAGTGTTTGCAGAATTTTCAGTTAACACTAAATACCACTTACTCAGTGTCAAATGTCTTTTGACTACACAGCTTCAAGTGAGAAATCTATAGACTTAAAATCGGGAGAGGATGTTAAGGGTTCTTGATCATAGCATTTGATGGTCCAGTGGCTCCCACTTCTCAGGAACATAGTTTAAAACATGGTGATGGCAAAATGTATTTAACCTGAATGATTTTTCAAGAAATGTTTTATTGCATTTTGATGTCCCCCACAGTGCAAATTTTATTGTTATATAATTGTTATATAATAGAGATTATTAATCTGGATTTAATATGAGAAAGTTTTGCACATAATATGGGGACCCTCTGGAGAGGCAAAATAGAAATGCATATTTGTGTATCTGTGGAAATACATATCTGCAAGAACAGAACTGCACCATGGCATAAAACCATTTAGTAAAAAAAATATAAAACAAATTGCTAAATAGGATGGCTATAGTGGGTTGACAACAATTTCTGCTGTAAGATTTCTTTTTTACAAATCTCACCCATTCTGTAAGGACACAGTGACAACGATCAAGGCTCCTGTCCCTCTGGACCAGTTGAGCAGTGCCATAATCTGGGGGGAGAGGGTATTTGCTCCAGAGGTCCTGTGTGCCCAAGTCCTGGCTTGCCACTGGCTTTTTTAAGTATCCAGCTGTTCCACCTGAGACTCAGCCATCTGCATGTTTTCTGGCACCCACAGATGGTTTCACGCTGACAACACCTTTCTTCACTTTTTATTGGTTTCTGACTCAGGTGTTCAGGTTAAGTTGCCAATTGCTTCATTGCTATGTGGCCCCCAGCTAATCCCCTTGATTTTTCCCATGCATCTGGAGCCAATTAGTGGTTGTTTACCTGGGTTACTATGACTTTCTGGCCTCTCATCACAAATATGTTACAAGGACATAGTTGTATGACTGCTTTATTTTCTTTTCCGTGCATATCTAACCCGTGGAACAGGATAGACCCCCTTGTTTGGCAGGGATTCAGGTCAGTCCCCCCCATGCCAGTTATCTGTGTTATTGGTGACAATTATCTTTATTTTTATAACTTGTGATCTAATTAGTGAACAGGCATGGTTCAGACCTCATTTATGCCTTCAAGTAAGCTTTGCCCTATGATATACATGCATATGTACGGGTGTCTATGTATGTGTATATACATATTAGTTTTAAAGCAACTTGGTAACATGAACAATTAGGCAATATCCATAGTTAAGGTTGCTCAACACTTTCCATTATGAAGGTGTTTTTACTTGCTAACAGTTTTGCTGAACTTTAACTGTTTGACCCCGATGCTCTATGCTGTCTCTCAGTTGAAAAGATTCAGATATGGTGATACAGGTATGCCCCTGAATAAAGTTAGGGAAATTGCTTGTTTTGATTGTGTTAAGTATTTAAAATAAAAACGTACTTACTTGTTGTCAAGAGTAGTTGCTAATTCAATCTGCTATAACAAAAAAAAATTACAGAAAAAAAGAATTAAAAATTTACTGCTTTCTCCTCAACGTATTTATTTAAAAAAACACCTTTCAGCATACCTTGAGAATACACTCAAAGCAAGACTTTAGTTTTTAGTTTCATAGTGTCATCATGCAAATGACACTAAGTGGCAAAATTTTTAATTCTGTAATGAATTATAACATTATAGTTTTTCTTGTGATTTTTCCTAAATTTTTCTTGTGAAGTTTCCTAAATATAGGGGAAGGAATTTAGAAAGTAAACAGCTCAAGGTGTATTTTCTTTACTTTTTATTCCAGTATGATGTCTGCAACTTCTGAGATAATCTGCATTTTTGATTCTTCTGACAAACAATTGAATGTAGTAGTTGTGGTTTTGTAATAATTTAACACTAAAATAAGTTGTGTTTGTGACTTTTAATGACTGACATCTGTAAGATAGTATTGCTGGTAAAATTATTGCATGAACTAGAAACTGTTGAGTAATTTTTGTGTTATCCCTTTGTTTCCCTTTATTTTTAGTGGGTCACGTACAAAAATTTAGTCTTTTTTAAAAGTTTCTGTTTTCAGTATCTTGTTTCATTTCAGTATATTGTCTGTTTTGATAATGCAGACAGTTTTGTAGTGCTGTTAAGTCAGAATGGTGATACTGTGTAAAGTATAAATTGCTGGGTGATAAAGCAATACCTGTATAACTGTAATAGGTTAATGGGTAGGTTTTGAAGCATTTTTTATACCCAGCTGTAGTTTCACAGTTTTCATTTCTGCAGTGAGACCCCTCATTTTCCATTTTGTCTAATGATACAGTTTAATGCTGCTTTCTAACAAAGAATAGCAGTTCAGGAATTTATCTTACCAAGAACATAAGAGCTTTAGTTTCATTGAATTTTGAGGGTTAGTAACTCAGATTTTCATCATCTGTGAGGCATAAAAGATATTGACTAGCAGAAATTGTATCTGGTTCCCCTATCCTTTCTCTCCTCTTTGCAATAACTGCTGGAAAAGGCTGTAGCAGTAGGCTAGAAGCTAGCAGGCATTTTGTGTTATACACATTTTACTTCATCTTTTTTTTTGGTTCCTTACTAAAATCAGGTAAAGAAATTGTAAATCAAGCTTATTAAAATTCCAAATGTGCAGATCAGTGTAGGGAGTTCAGGCTTTTATTGTTGCTTCATCAGACACCCTATTATTTTACACAATTGCTTACAGTATTTGGGTAGTCATTTGGAAATACTGTGTGACTTCTAAATTTTTTCCAGTATCACTAGTTGTAAAACTTTTGTCTTGCACTCCACAGTGAATAATTTACATTATTCAAAAAATTTAAACATGACCTGCTTCCAAAAAGCAGAAGTCTACGATGCCTTTTAAGAGTAAACAATAACAATGTAGTTGGACAGGTAAACCAGCAAAATTTACAGCTCTAATAAACCAAGAACACATTTGAGGGACTGATATTGTATTGCACTGTAATCCTTGCAGCAGTTCCTTACCGTGAATCAGAACCGCAATAAACAAAGAGAAAATAGAGTTTAAGTAGTTTTGTGTACCTTACTTATACTGGTCTAAATAAGCAACAGATGCATAAAGGTACATTCCTGTTATTAAAAAAGTACTAATTTAGAACCCTTATGTATTCAAAAAACAGATACTGGAGAAAGAAACTATTTTGCCTGAGAAACTAATAGAAAGTTTCAAATCTTTGAACTAGACAGCAAGAAACTTCCTGATCATCTTAGACCTCTACACAAAAAAAAATATAGTTTCTTAAATACCCTGAATCCTTTTTCCATATATCCAATGACAAATACAATAGTGTTGATACTAAATATATTTTCACCATATTCCTTTATTCATAATCACTGTACATAACTACAGTGACACAAAGAAAACTAAAAGCAGTTCTTGTTCCGAAACAGAGGAAAATATGAAGAAAGAGGAGAAAAAGCAATTCAGCAACAACAGAAAAGCAGTCCAGGAGAAGTGGACCCATTACAGCAGGCCAAACAATTTTAGTATGTTTTCATTTTACCAGGATCCATTCTTTCTTCGTACATGTAAATGTATTTATCTGAAGACAATCTAAAGTATTTATACTAAGCATAGACATTCACTAAGTAGTCTTAGTGAATTTGTTGCTGATACCATTTCTTTATAAGGATTTCTATTTTCTATTAAAATTCAAATGCTAACAAGTATCAAGATGTAAGTCATGTAACATTACTACTAAATAATCCAGTTTATTATTAACTGTCTTAATTAAAAGAATTAAAACCATAAAAGTTCACTGTTTGTCAAAAGAAGGTGTTTCAGATGAGAAAAGTAATGGTGTCAAGTTTAAGATTATTACTTCCCTTCCCAAAAGACTGAAGTTCTGTTAGAAAAGAATGGTTACAAGAGATGAATAATAATTAGCTTGTTTGAATCTTAAATAATTACAAGATTCCTTTCTTCACCCCTCCTCCCCCCCCAAAAAAGGAGTAAATATGTCAAACAACATCTTTGGGATCCAATGGCAGCAACAGCTTTTTCATTCTCCTGTTGATTAACAGCATGAATTTAGTGAAGCAGATGAAGGCAATCTTCAGTAATCCCTGAATCACCAGGGTATGCAATAAGTAGAAATCAGGAAAAAACATTCCTTGAATGTTCGGGGGTTTTTTTGCTTGATTTAAGTCAGTTTCATTTTGAATTGGTAATTATAATCCACAATAACTTCTTTACAATATCCAATCTTCAGCAAATACTAATTACAATTAATACATGGCAATTACTATGTTACCGTTGCATTCAATATAGCAAGTGTAACAGATTTTTGTTAACAACTTTGTTATTGTGCCTTAAGCATTTCTGCTTATGATGTTACACATGTTCTGTCCTTCATGGGACTGTGATTCTTTTTATTGATCGTTGCTTCTAACAGAGCTGTGAAAGCAGCTCAGTTTTCTGCTTAAAACTAAGTGAATGGATCTCTGGCTGTTCATGATTGTGTGAACATAGAGTCAACAGGGAATGAAATAAGAGCAGAAAAATGCTTGCACAGCTAATGCAGAATTCAGCTTTTGCGGTCTCACTAAGAGTACCTAACTCCAGGCTTGGAAAGTCTGAGGTTTGGGCCATAGTTGTGTTCTGGACTGTGACAGTTTTGACACCTTATATTCAGGATGTGATGTGACCCCAAAATCTAGACCTGAATTAATAATAGAATAAGAAAACAATTAGTGGAGTGAATAGGTCCTGCAATAGTGAACATGCAAGGGTATCATTTGACTTTATGTTGCTAAGTTAAGTAACTGTACCCTATTTTCAGGAATTGATGAAAATTACGCTCATGTGAGCCAAATATTTTGGTGCCCAAGTACCATTTGATATTGGTATTTGGTCCTCTGACAGACATTTAGGTACTGAATTCCTTTAAAAATCGGAGGTTTTGCCATAGCCATAGTGATGCCACACTTCATATTATTATGTAAAGGCATAAATTTCATCTGTGTTTGTCTTTACCTTTTTAGAAAGTAATGAACTGAATTCAGTAGAGACATTTTCCAAGCCTAACAGTGCTCCAGATATACTTCTCTTCATTTAGAAGAATTGAACAACCAAAAGGTCTGAACAGAGTGAATAATTAAGGCAAGAGTAATGCTTATCAGGGCACTAAGTCATTCATTTCTAGGCTTCTCTGAAATACATTTGATTCTTTGTTGAAGAAGCAGTTCAAAATGTAGATCATATATTGAAGGGGCATATTGAAAGGATTTTATAAGCAGAAAGACCTACTCTAATTGGTCTGTGGTATAATATTTCCAAGAAACTAGATTAGATATAATTATCTTGGGAGGTTAAGTAACCCTCTTATCCCCATTAGTGTACTTACATAATATACATTTTAATAGTGTCTTGCAGTAAGGCTACTGGTAAACCATAGGAGACATACAGATTCCTGGTGTTGCCTTTTCTTTCTAAAAGGCTCAAAAGAGTTAGCACTGTTCCTGGAAATATGTCTTTCTTCTTTGTCTCCTTTTGGACTAACTCA
The DNA here is from genome assembly GCA_004320125.1 of Scolopax mira. Lineage (NCBI taxonomy): Eukaryota > Metazoa > Chordata > Aves > Charadriiformes > Scolopacidae > Scolopax > Scolopax mira. The sequence continues at coordinate 286,601 of BJBW01001391.1, forward strand.
TTACGGGCAGTGGTAATTTTCTCACTAGTTTAGCCTTGGGTGTTGTTTGTTCTAAAAGAGGGAAAAAGGTGTTGTGTACAGCTGACTGTTTTCTCCTGCCTTGGAAAGAAGGTGGCATCTGGTGACATCTGGTCAATCTGTTGGTAGATCAGCAGTAGCAGGAGGAGAATCATGATTTTATACATTTTTTTTTCTGCAGCAAAGAAAAGTGAGGTTCTAGGAAAAACCTGATAAGACTGGGAGAGGTATTACACATGTAAAATCCCATGCTAATTGCAAAATTTCTGTATGATATTACCATGTAAACTTTATTAGTAAAAGAGCAGATTAGGTTTTGACATTCAAGAAACCGTTCATCAAATCCTGTGACTACAGCTCTTACTAGTGTGTATTAAAAAGAAAGAAAGCATTTCTTCATGTACTCATCATGCCCCCATGAGTGCAATGCTATCAGAAATGTGTGAACTTCTTGAAATGTCTGTCAGTGGCTTAGTGGAAGATTTTTTTTTTCTATTTTTGTTTGTCTAGGTTTTAACACTGGCAGTTTTAGTGATCTGACAAACATGAGAACTTTGGAAGTGTTGTCTCCTTTTGTTTCAGCTTTCTTGCTTGTATTTAGGGTTTTTTCTTCTCTTTTTTGTTGGTGTTTTTTTGGGGGGGTTGTTTTTGGTTTTTTGGTTTTTTTTCCATGTCCAAATAATTTTGAAGGGTAGGCATCTGGAACAAAATCTGTTGTATAAAATAAGTGTACAAGAACCACTACCTGCCACTGAAATAAAAAATAGCATTTAAGTTTGAAAACATTTTGTTTGTGTTATACATTTTAGACTACATGTTTTCCTGTATTCTACTTTATGCTTATTGATACGGCCAATAGCCAAAATAGTGATAAAGAAGCTGTTGGGATGAATTGTGTCAGTCTGATAAGGAAGGGCTAGTAAAGCCTGTTTTGGTCTAAGAAGCAGCAACAACACAACCATGAAAATCCCAACCAAATCGGCTACATTTTGTTGTTAGTACATTTCAGTAATTCCTATTTGAAAAGCAGTTCTTGGACATGCAGTCTTCCATGATGGGTTCTTCCACTATATATTCCCCAGCTCAATGTCGGTTTCCTCCCCCACTGGGCTCTCTACAAGCTGAGGTTATTTTGAGCAGACTGGATTTGCAGAGGGTAAATCATTAATATTAATGCTTTTACAACTTGTGTGTTTACAACTTCATGGATCCTTCTGGGAAGATGTGCTGAAATCCAGGATCTTGATTATATCATGATCATTGTATCAATTGTGGAATTAATATGCTTACTTAGGAAGCTGCCAAATTCTTGCAGAGCTAGATTGAACCTTTAAAACCTGCTTTCTTTCTGTGCTTTTCTAATAGATTGTAGCATACACAATAGCAATAGCTTTCAATAGTATAGAAGTATAGAATAGCTATCAATAGTATAGAAGCTATAGTACTAGAAAATAGGATAATTGTACCATGTCTCTAACTTTGCTGTCAAGCTTTGTGATACAGATATACAGAATTGTATAAGAGTTAATAGAAGATTACATGAGTCAACAAAAGTAACTCTCAAATGGGATTGCATATTTTTTTTCAGTTTATGTAACTTCAATATAAGGTCTGTGGCACCTTTTGTTTGGCAAAACACTGGATTTTGTATTTAATTCCAAATTGTGGCTTTTAAGGAAAGCACTTCTTTTTCCAAAGATGCTCAAGTATTACAGTGGATCAATCTTTGCTGTGTTTGGAGTTATTGTATTTATTACTTCAGAATACAATTCTTCTTGTGTGCATTTGAAGCTCTTAAAAAACATTTAAAATAAAATCTTTGGGACACTGCTGCAAGAAGTTTATGTAAATGTTTCTTCCTTGATTTCAGTATTTGCTTTGCTTCTGCAACATTATGTTTAAAAAAAGAGAAGTTATGTGTTGCTGGGTGGTTCCACTGTTTCTTAGGGGATAAAGACATCCTCCATGACCACATTTAGATCAGAAACAGTATAAACCATCATCTTAAGGAAATAGGACATTTGTCAAAGCATCTGTTTTTATGAGGGTTTGGAGTTTTCCGAAGTGCAGGATGGAGATGTCAAAGATGTTAGGCAGTTTTAGTAATATTTGTGGTAGTTTTGAATAATAATAAGATGACTTATTCATTTCTGGTGGACTACATTTTTAGAAGAGGAAGGAGATGTTATGTGAAATGCTACCATGATCTAAAGACTTTCAATAAAGAACTCGTGTTTTTGAAGAGTTTATTTGTAGCAATAAGTTTTATTTTGTGTTTGAGTGAATAAGCTGTGAAGAAATCACAATGGTAATAGTTTTGTTATCTATAATTTTTTTGTCATCTTTAATTTCCTGCCATTGATATTCATGGCTGAGTGAAAGCAACATGGAATTATCCAATCTTAAATATAAAATATACAAAACAGTGTATAGAAATAGTTAAAAACAGTTTAAAGTACTTGCTGTGCCCCTCCATCAATTGTTTACATTTCATTATGAGGTCAATATTGATGATGACAACTTTACATAGACTTATGCGAACAGATGCACTATACAGCCTCAGAGTTTACCTATAATTGTTCCCGCTTGTGTAAGGATGACTGCATTCCTTTATTTCCCATAGTGTTTTCCATTCTGTCCTTGCCCCCTCCCTCAGCTGTTACCTATGATGCAATCCTCTATCACACAGTAAATTACTGTTTTTTCACAAATCTGTCATTTTAGCCCCCAGTTTTTTATTTCGTTGGACTGTAAGCTTATGTGGAATGCCACTGAGTTTTTCACTAGAAGACAATTTTTATTTCATGTTCAATTACTTTAAATTGCACAGTTGAAACAGAAGACAATACAAAGAAATAGGCTTGATTCTGGTGTTTGTGTATAATTAATATGTTTACTAACTCCCAGACACTTTCGTCTGTGTGAAAATCAGTAGAGCTGCAAAGAGAGAGCATTCTGTAATGTGTTGGGGGTTTTGGATGACACTCAAGAAGACAGGAGCTTTTTTTCAAAGTCTAGGCTGATTTGTCAGCATTTACATTGGGAAAATTTATGTAGTATTCAACATTTCGTAACGAACACTGAAAAAGAAATGCTGAGCCTGCAGCACTATTTTTATTGCCAATAATCAGAAGCAGCTTGCAGTATAACTAAACTTTATACTACTTAACTAGTTACTTTGTGATACTTAACTGGACAACTTTGCTGTCTGAATGTTTTCAGTAGTGGAATATCTCAAGAAGAGGAAGTAAGAATTTTTTTTTAAAAGTCACTTTCACTATAGGATTGGCTTGCTGCTGTCAGCATGCCAAATTTGAAACCAGATTGCAAGTTGTGGAGTGCATTGCAGATCCTATTTTCAGCAATGTTCATCTACTGCTGAGAAAGTATTAAATAAATCCTGCATGGAGAGTGAGAAAGAAACACCATGAAAGGCATCCACTAAATGTGATCACTGAGTGAAAAAACACACACCTCTTCATTTTTGGACTAGTCACTTTTTGTATCTTCCTCCTGCTATTTCATATCTTCTTCATTCCTTACAAAATGTTGGGTAACACATATTCACATAGAACGTGCTATAAATTTTATTGATCTGTACATCATTGGTCTATTAAAGCACATTTATATAAAATTTTGCCTAATGTAAGTGGCTATTCTATTGCTAAAAGCTCCTGAAACACAGGTTTCTCATAAGCTCTGGTTATTGTTTTTCTTAGTCCAAACTGTCATCTCACTGGGCAGTAACAAAAATGTTATATCATTTTTCCTTTATGCTTTCCCCACACAGAATTTTGGGTTTCTTTCTTCCTAACATGTATGTGGACATAGTCATGAGCATATGCAACAAGGGAGAGACAAATCTGATCATATATACTGTTTCTGAACTGATGTTTTTGCAGCTGGGCCGCTTGGCAAAGTAGTTATTTTCCAGGCCAGATTTCAACTTCCTTTCATTTCAAAGTATCTCCTCACAAAAGATGTGCTTTCTTGCTGAATCTCACCCTCCCTCTGTTGGCTTTGAATTTGTTCAAAAAGATGGCACAAGAAACTGTGTGTTATTACTTCAGGGTTTTAAAACTTGAGTTAAACATTTTTGAGAGAATGATTGGCAGAAAATGAGTATCAGCTCAAATGGTAAATGTTTCAAATAATCAAGACTGCCTCAAAGAGCAAAAAATTTAAATTAAATGCTTTCTAAATTGCAGCTTTAGTTAATAATTTTGTTACAGTACTGTAATCACAGAAGAGATGTTATATTTTTATTGTGTTTAGATTAGAGTAGCTGGGTAGAATGTTGATTTCTGATCTTTTGTTTCTCAGAGACTGTCAAACAATAATACAACACATAAGGTTGATGCTGCTTCTAATATTTGGAAAATTATGGCAGTGCTATGCCTTCTACTGTGTATTTGCTTCCAGTCTATTTATAAAAAGAGCTTTACCATACTTCAGGCAAACTAGGCTTTATAGTGTTTATAGTGGAGAGAATATGGAAGTCTTTGCTCAGAAGTGAGTTCAGGCAAGAAATTTAGTGTTGTCCCGTTGTAATAAAATTTCCTGTTAAAATCCTTGATTCTTCAAATGCCATTTAAATGAGGCAATGAGCTAATGTTTTACATTACAGGAGAGAGGCCAAGTAATTTTTTTTAATCAGTGTTATCTTTTTTTGATATCAGAGACAATGAAGGCGTGTCGAACATGAAGCTATCAAGATGAGCTATTAATTTCTAACTCATGTTAATAGACATGCTAATTCACACTAAAATTAATGTAATTGTTTCACCCTAGAAAAGGTTTTATATTAGAAAATAATTTTTTCTTAACATGAACTGAAATCAAGTGTAACTACAGGGGAAGATACATTTATATGGGCATATTAGTCTGTTTTGAGAGAAAAAATCCTGTCCTCAGAAGATTATAATATATAGTATTATTTGACCACAAAAAAAAACAAACAGCCATGAATGTACAGTTTTTCAGAAATTAGTTGTTGTTTGGTGTTTTGGCTGGGTTTGGGGATTGCTTTGTTTTGTTTCAGTACAGAACCGTAAACTTCCTTAAAAATTATGTGATATTAGATTTCTTATAAAGTTATTGAAGCAAGACACTAGTCATATTGTTTACTGACTTTATTTCTCCTGCTAAGATGAGATATTTCTTGACAAACTTCATTGTGGGACTTTCGTTTTGGTTGGTTTGTTGTTTTTTTTAAATTTCTGGAACAGATGTTTGTCTTCTATGTGAGACATAAATTGTAGGATGTGGTAAAGGTGATGAAGTTTACACTTTTTACAGCCTTCAGAAGTTATTGTGAAATCACCAGCTGTGTTCCCATGCATTTATCACTCAAATGCCTTGCTCACATAATCCTTGAAATTCTGGGAATGACAGATTTCATTGAGTCTGTTCTTGAACCAAATAATATAGATTTGCTTAATTAGGTGAAACATAGTCTTGAAATATGAGATTTTTATTTTTTTTCAAGCTCTTAGAAACCCTTCTTAAATGCCTAAGCCCATATGTTCCTCGTGCTGTGCAAACCTGTTCAGAGGGAACAAAGCCGGTTAAAAATTTGGAGATCTAGTGGAACTAGATAGCTGAGGAAGATGCACGATATTAAGGGTTTGTGCCAAGATTTCAGAATCCTTAATCTAGAATCAAGGATTAATGTGAATTCAAAACGACAAAACTTTACCTTTCTATTGATAACTGGAGAATTCCTGGCAGATCAGGTCATAACTCTTAATGACACCTTGCAAACTGGCAAGGACAAAGCTATTGGGCAAAATGAAACCGCAAGTTTACCAGCCCACTTAAGGCTTGTTAAAGTATCTACAGGACTGCTTTAGCCTCCTGAATATTGTAGGATTGGAAAGATATGGATGTTATTGTGAGGCAGTTTTTATTCTCCATTCTTGCAGTATAAATACTGTGTGTTACAGATGATGAAAAACAAAATATCATCACATATCTATGAAAGACCTCACAAATAAAGTTTATGGATGTCACGAGTTTAAAATGAATGCTTTAACATTAATGAAAATGCCACTAAAGGATAAATGCTAAGATATTTTTTTCCAATAAAAGAGCCAAAGAGAGAGAATACTTGAGGGAGGAAATTTTCATTCCTAATTCTCACTCTCTCCAGTCCCAGTAAAGGTTACTCATTGCATAAATCCTGGAGAAGTACTAGTTAGAATCATTTTCTTTTAAAAGGTGTACAGGAGTGGAAAGAGGTAGGCACCTATATTTCACAAGAATCAGAAAAATCGAAGAGGCTTAATTCTGAGGTGTGACCTAAATGATTTTTGTGAAGTTGTAAAACTAATTTATGTAAACTTTGGCAAGCAGAGATCGGTTTTTCATTGTCTGGAATAATGGAAAATCCAGATAATACATTGCCAGGGCAAAACTGAATTGGACCTGCAGAGAACTAGTAATCTCATCTTCACTCAAACTGATTCAAATCAGAATGCTTGAGCATCCTTTCACAAAATTTTCTGGTGCCTCAAGAGTCAGTTAAGTTTTGCTCTGGCGTAGTTTGGCCCCAGCTGGCTTCAAGTGTTCCTGCGGAGGCTTTTACAGCAAACCTCTGCTGGCTGTGGCTGCTGGGAAGGGCAATGCTCATGTGGCTTTTCAGAAGTCAGCTTGGATGCGGACTTGCTTGATAACCATTTCTCACCCAGACTGCTTCTAGCCCTGTAACCCATATGGCTGCAGTCATGTTATATGTCAGCAAAAGTAAGCTTTCAGAGCCAAGCTGTCTCTGCACAAGGAACAACCCTGTGACTGAGTCAAATACGCAACTAAGTTTTAACCTGTATGGTTAATGACATGTGGATAATGGAGAGTTTTATGTGTGTTTCTTGATGCTATAGTAAACCTATGAGGAAGTTAAAAGTCACATTTTGAAGAAGGATATGCACAGTACTATAAACATGTTTTCATGTTCGTTTTTTTCTCCTCTCTGCTAAGGGATTATTTTCCACTGTGTGTATGGAGTAATGCAAGGAAGAACAGTATGTGACCTAGAACTAATGAGGTTATGGTCCATGTATACCAGGCTCATATAATTTGGGTGTTTCAAATTATTGATTTGTCAGCTTCAGTGGCTTTCTTCAAGCAATGCTTCCTAATTTTCAAAATAGAAAGACTGTAAAACCTTGAAACTGTCTTCTTTTCACAATAGCTCATTCATTCCTATCCACTATTGCTCAAATGGGACATGTTTTAGCACAACCCAGTATTTTGCCTACTGCTCACAATTACTTAATTATCTTTTGGGAAAACTATGCCCTAAAGTTCTTTGAGAGTCTGGGTAAGTAATAATTTCTCATCTTTGTTCATTACACTTTGACTTTACACCAAGAATGACAAGGGGTCAAAGAAGCAGGATTTGCTTTTATAGGATTCTACCCATTCTTCCTATTACCTCATCATTAGCCATTTCATTTCCAATTTAGCTCATTCTGAAGGTTGGCTTAATAACGAGCTGCTTAGGCAATCTCCAGTTCTAACATGAAGCCAAAGAGTTGAATACAAGTTTCATCTCAGTCTGAGTACTAACAGATCAAAACCATACCATGCAGTAGTCCAGAATAACATAAATATTACTTACAGCGTTTGTTCATTATGAATATAGTTGTGCTTCACTATTAGCAAACAGTACTGTCAAGCAAACTTATTTCAAATGTTCAACTAATTAAACCAATTTTCTGTTAATCCAAGATTCCTCATTATGAAACAAAGAGTAAACATAGCTTATGGACATCTTAATTTATGTTTGTTGGAAATTAGATTTTGCAATATGAATATTTAGATATACTGGATCTTCAGAATTAAGTTAAGGATATGTCTGAAATTTATGACCACAATAGCTCTGTGGTGATGGTGACATATTGTACAATGTTTTTATTATAGTTATTTCATTAGCAGTGTGTAGTTCATCATGTATTCATCATGAATATACCACTGGTTCAAAATCTACTAGAGAGGTTTTTTGGTAATAAACATGGGTTATTTCTCTAAATAGTTTAGAAAAGTTTAACAGATACTAATAGATTTCCTTCAAGAACTATTGTTCTTAACTAAACTGTCATGAAACAGAAGGATAGAGGAACAGCAAAAAGGTCAGTGGGGCACAATTAATAAGATCTACCTATCTTGCTTGTCATCTACCAAGCAGTCTTGGTTTGGTTCTGGCTAATTGACACAAATTGGAAGACTGACCTTCTGCTTCATTTTCAGAAGACTATTTAAAATACTTACCTGCTGCTTGATGTATGAAGGTGAGAAATTAATTCCTTTGTACAGATATAGACTGAATGGTGAGTCTACACTCTTAGCAGGGACTTTAAATTGATGAATGCTACTGATTGTTTTCTGTTAGTTCTTTATCTTGAAAGAGACAGATTTAAATTTTGGAACCTGCAATTCCCACTACTATATATGAATTATTTTATGATAGAAATTTTATTTCAAGTATCTTTCCTCCTAAAAGGAGGGACAAAAATGAGTGAGCATAAAATATTTCATGTTTTGGATAGTAGACTTTAGTAGAACTATTTTGTTCTATTGCCACATGTTTTACTCTGTAAGCTTGTGATAGCTCTCTGATGACCTGATAAATTGCCTGGGCTTATTAGTAGTTGTCAATAAAGTATGTCTATATAGTGTCATCTTAACATTTAATTAGATTTATACAATCAGCATCCCCTGACATTACTGTTGGTAACTGTACTGGAGAAGACCCTAATTAGTAAATTCCCATAGTGCTTAAAGGGTGCCCTTGACATTTTTCTTCTCTGAATATTTTGATTATTTTACCAGTCTCTGAATATGAAAAATGTACATTTTAGTACTTTCTGTGTGTGTGTGGTGTGGGAACAGTTAGTGGCAAGCAAAAAAAAAAAAAGTATAATTTTCACACTTTTGATACCATGCCTCTTCATACTTGTGCTGAGCTTACATGAAGCAAAACATATATTATTTCCCAGTGTTGTTTCTATTTCAGGACTTTTTTGAAACGCTTGTCTTGTATTTTTAAGGACTATATGGTGCCTTCTGTAAAACTGAAAAAGTATTCCTTCCGTAGTACAGCTACTGCTCCACAGAAAAGCCAGCTAGAGCTGGCACCTTCGTTCTACACTGCCACTCGTGGGCTTTTTACTTGATGCAAAAAGAAATTTCTGGAATGAAATTTTGCATACATGATAACAGAAAGATATATTTCTTTCTGTCATATGAAGGATCTTTAAATCTTGCAAAGAAAATGGTCAGAATCAAAACTGTATCTGTTTTGCCTGTTGGTGTGATCTTAGATATTGGGTAGAGGTATATTCTTAGTGCAAAAGTACTTTCTATTACAGTGTAGGAAATGTAAGACATAAAAGGCATAATATTAAGCTGTATCAACAAGACCTGTTAAGACTCTAAGCAAACTGCAGTCCCATGGGTTGCCAGTAAAGACTCAAGCAAATATGTACAGAGGGAATCAATATATTCTGTGCCTGAGAATAGTTCATCCCTTCCTGAGGACAGTATGTAATGGCCCTGTGTTGGCATAGATAAATGGGTTGTCATTGTAAACATACTGGCACATGTCCTCTGTCAGCCTGGGGAGGTCCTGATCCTTCAAAATTTGACATAGCTTCCACATGAACACAAGATTAACAGACTATCCTTTACTTCTTATATTGACCATAAAGATTTGCAAAGTGGATTAATGAGCCCTTAAACATGCCCATGGAAGTTCAACTATAAGAAAGTGCCCAGAGACCACTGTTATGTTGGGCTATAAGATTCCTCTTCCTGTTGCTTTGCTTTATTATATTCTCTGTGCAAATTTCATTTCCCCATTTTTCACATCACGGTTGAACCCGTTTGATCCCACTGAGTATCTTACCTCTGCTTTTCTATTTGTCTTTCCCTTACTCCTATTTTCACCTGATTATCAGGGGTATAACCTGGGTTTGCTTTACCCCACATATTGCAAAAGCTGAGGGAGTGACTGGGATCTTCATTTTGTGCTTAGAGTCTCAAAATAAGTATTAATTAGTCACAGTTTAATTAAAATTAGGCACAATTTCTCTCTTCTATTCCAAAGTAACACTAAGCACAAAATAGGTATCCACCTCTTGCAAATATTTTCAAAGAACCTCAATGAAAGAAGACATTAGCAAGAATACTGAAAAAATAAAGTTATAAAATTGAGATCTTGAGAGTACAGGAGAAGACAAACACATTGCTTGATGGCATAGCATTGCTCTCTGGCTCCCTTTAGTGACTGGGAGAACACACAAAGATTTACAACTCTGCTGTGGCTGTAGAGCAGCAGCTCAGGCAGCCAAGTCTCATCTCATGCTACCCAGAAAGCTGCTTGTCTGCCTCTGACAATTCTCTGAAGCATGTCAATTTGCAGTTACAACCTCCTCTGACTTTGCTGCCATCCATACTCTTTTCTTTTAGGTTACATTGAACACTGGCACTGAAGTTGAGACAAAAGTAGTAGCATAGTGTGGTGCAGAGATACCCGTGGCAGTTGCGGGATATGACCTGGCTCAGCTATGTTAACATCCTGCAATCCTATAAAAAGGACCTGTTTCAAAACCTCTTTACCTGCTCTACTGAAGAGGAGGTCCATCACTAAGCCTTAAGTCTTGCTCTCATGAGAACTATTGCACAGTGGTGAGGTCTCCTACTTGAGTAGCTCTGCAGTGTCATTAAATGAGCAGTCTTTATAATTCTCCTTCATAATTCTCAAGTCTCAAAATTTTGAGTTATTTGTTTCCTCATTGTCTCTGCTTTTTACAGATGAGGTGTAACAGAGACAAGCCTTAGCTTTCCAAAGATGTGTGACACCATTGATGACCTGCACTAAATTCCTCTTCAAGGGTAATCATGTTTTTTGATTCAACAAGATCTAGAATCAATGCCATCCACAGCTGTAACAGGCAACAGAATTCACTGACTGATTATGCACAGACTCTTCTGTGCATAAATACTTCCCTTGGCTGGCTGTTTTTTCAGATCTTTTTCCTAATGCACTTATTTTCTTATTTTTTTTTTCTGTTTTCTGAAAATTTCTCCCTCTTCACTTACCAACTCTGGCTTCTTCTACCTTCAGCACCAATCTATGCACGTTTTTTTTTCTGATCGCTAAAGTATATTGCATTTCTCCTACATAAAATAGACTTGTGAGCTGGTACACAGATTATGCCTCCTTTCTGTAGCTACCCAGTTCCTTGAAGTTAAAATTTTATTCATTTAGACATTTATACATTTTAAACTGAATTCAGACAGGTTTGTAGCACTTTGACATTTCTAGCTCTGTGCTCTACCATTTATTTTCATATATATACATCTCTAATCACAGCATTATGAGAGAGGCTCTCTCTCATTTGAAGAAAGCGAGCAAGCAACCTTCTGTTCTAGCACAAATGTTTTTGTTTTCAAAAAAATCAATTAAACCAGGAATGTTTGTGGAAAGAGTTAAAGAAAATGTCACCAACAAAATTCTGGCAAGCGGCTAGAACCAACACACTACAAAATTAAGTAAGAACTCATGAAAGCACATCTACAGATTCATGTAACTTGAACAAACTGTTTTTTACTATTTTATCAGGAGACTCACTTACAATTCTGAAATGTATGCCATGCTAGAAGTCTCAACAAGTTAATTGGAAATAACAAGTTTATTTCCCAATGTCACCCCATTCTCGCTTCCTCAATAAAACTAATAGTTTCTGTGCCTAGGCACAATTAATTAAAAGTTTAATTTTTTTTAATGGTTTGAGAAGAATAGCATATTCTAGATGTGATGTGCATATGATCTCATTGAATCTTAACTTGGTGGCAGCCACAAGTGTTGTCTTTATGATAACTACAGGTCCTGTATTTGCATCTCCCAAAGAAGCAAAAATTGATATTCTCTATGGAAAATAATTAGTAAGTCATTATGGCCTGCTATAATTCTTTTATTATTGTTCAGCTGTCAGTGCCATTAGTCATTTGTCCTCATATTTTTATTTTTAATAAATAATCTTTGTAAGGAATTTGGTCCTGATTAGTGAGCAATACTGTCATATCCACCAATTCAAATTTGTAGGTATCCTGTGATGGACGAAGAGTCATGAGAGAGCTTATTTGAATGCTAATTGCCAGGCAATTCAGTCATCTCTAGAAACTCTGGTGTAACTATTTTCTTGTTAACAATTACGGACTTGAAATTAGTTAGAAGAAGCGGAAATTTTATATTTTTTGAAAGTTAAAACACTTATGGATGTCAAGTTGTATGCAATATAATAAGGAATATTCTGTTAAATATTTTGAAGAGGGTTTATGTTGTCATGAAGAATTTACTGGGTATTCTATCTAATAAGTTGATATAAGAGCCAAATTACATTTTAAAACTTGTAATAGATCTGATGAAGGCAGAAAATTTTGATTCCTTTAAAACATATGTTAAATAAGACCATTGAATCGTTGTTACCACTAAACTAACTGAAATACACTGGTGAAGTAATCCTTTTTCATTCCTTCCCCTTCTGATATTTATTATGAAGATCATGACTTAAGATCTGACCTCTGCTAGGAGGAAATAATGACAGATGGCCTATTCAGGTTTTTTCAGGATAAACAGATTCTGGTTACTTGAGTTATAAATAATTACTGGCCTACTGACCTAATGCTGCAGTTACTGTTAACAGCTTAAATAACCAGTCCCTTACATAAGTAAAGTATCTGTTAACCTAAAAGCTACTAATTATGTGAAAAACTTTTGAATAATGATACCGTGATAATTTTTGACTGCTTATTCTAGAAAAAAAAATACAAAAGTAGATCTTAGAAGTGAATTCCTACATAAAAAATAGATGTAATTATTTAAATGGGGTTCTCATTAGACAGTAATAATTATGGTGGCATAATTATTGGAAGCAATTATTCTTGTTGCTCTAGCTGCTGTCAAAAAGTAAATCAGGAAATATTTGGAGAAATAAAATAGGAAAAAAGAAAGTTGGATTATGTAGCCTTTCTACTTTATGCTTGTAGTTGACTTAATGAAATAAATAGAAATGATTTGCTGAATAGATAATAAATCTGGAAGGGTGCCAGAAGATTGGGTAAATATTAGTATAGTACTCCAAACTGAAATTAGTGGGTTTCTTAAGAGTGTCTTCAAATAGTTTCAAATCAAGCCTGAATGTAATTTATTACAGAAATTTAAAAAAAAAAAAAAAAAGAGGCAAAACACAAGAACCTAATTAATATGAGAGAAATATAATTTTAATGTGTTAACCTACTACTACTAACCTACTACTCACCGTTTGATGAACATTTATTTAATGGTATTGCTTTTATACTATGATTACTTATCAATAAAGCAGAAATAGTCAAAACAAATAATGAAACATACTTTTACATAAATCACTGATTTAAGCACCATGAATTATAAAAATTGACAATAGCATATAAGCATGTTCTCTCTTGTTATTAAAGAGTCAGCAGAGAATACATGGAGGAATATGCTGGGTGTAATGGACTTTATTATTCTCAAATTTTTATGAAAAAAATATATTTCTGTTTCAACATGCTTCTACATACAAAATAAGCCTACTGGAACTATTCATTTTGTTGGGGTGCAGTGATTGTATTCCTGATGTTACTCACCCTAAAACAGATTCTGAAAACTGTCTGAAATGGTATAAGAAAAATTTTAGAGATCAGCAAAAATAAAGTAGCAGCGACCTTCTCATATAGCCTGTCCTGTAATAGACTTGTTAAAGGTAGCATTAAGAAGAGCAATAGTATCTAAGCAACAGGATTTCTCTTTATTTCCCGTACTGTCCAACTGTCCATTGTCTAGTTTAGATGCTATATGACAGACCTCAGTAACCAAACAGCTCACAAACACAAAGTCTCTGTGCTTAGGGTTGTCAGAGGAGGATGGGTTATGACTATCCAGAACATTGTATTTGACAGAAGAACGTCTGTTAAAATTAACCGCAATTTTTATATTTTTAGTAACTCAAAAGACTTTTTTCTTTGCAAGCTTTTAAAAGATTTTATGTGTAGTGGTCATGGAGTGGTTAGAGAAAGCAACATTAGCTGCAATAGTTTTGTAACAGTCATCTTTAAATTGGTTTATTTTCTATTATTAAAATGTTTTAACTAATGAAAGAAATTTGAATCCTTAGCTATGACAAAAAAGAATCAGTCTTGAAGGGCTAAGGACAACTTAAAATACGTATTAACAGTGTAATGGAAAAGAACAAAACATAGGATGGCTTTAGTTGGAAATAATGATATGGTTAATTATGCTACAGGAACATCAAAATAGCCACTTCATGGTCTCTGAAAATTGATTGCATATTATAGTTAGTAGTTTAAGAAGATGCTATAGTTGACAATTTGCAGGCTTAAATAAACAACTGAAGCAAGTTCTAGAAAACTTGATTATAATAAAACTTATAATACTCTAAAGAGAGGTGCTGATACTGTGGTTATATTTTTAAAGCGTTGCTGAAGTGACACATTTGGTAAGCATAACTAAATTAAATAACAACTCCTCTTTGTCTTTACAGCTAGGGAAATGCGTTTACTTGTGCATAATTGGGTTTATTCTTCAAGTAGTGCCCTAGAAGCACTTCTGAAATGAGTCATTAATAAATATGAGAACATGTTTGAATTCAGTTTCTAACATCCACTTAATGCAGAGGAGCTTGATTGTGTGTGTGTTGTAACTATGCAAGAAAACTGGTATCTTGATTGGTACTGTCATTCTAGGTGTCAATTGAGTAATCTGTGGGCAAGTGTGCTTGGTCTTTGTTGGTCTCTGCCTTTTTCTTTAATGAGGCTAGCACATTAGGTATATATGCTACCTAATTGCTGCAGGTATGAGTCAGGAATGTTTTATTAGTTTGATGGCCTTTAAATCTATGATACTGCAAGTTATGTTACTTAAATGCTGGACTCATCTGTTATACAAAATTACTCCTCAGTTTAGAGGTGGAGGTGGCCCTTTTGATGGAAAAAAATAATAGTTTTTACTGACACTTGTCAAATCTGTTTATGTGGAAATTAATTTTTTCCACACTGACACTGATGAGCCACCATTGAATTGTACTGGACTGGAATATTTTACAGCTGTTGACATGATCACATATATTCTAATATGACTTTCTCTGATGTTTGGTTTGTTTTTTTGTTTAAATATATAGATTTTAAAAATAGAAATATTATATATAATATATATAATTTTCAAAATTGAGGTCGAGCTTCTTATTTGTGAAAATGGAGTAAGGGCCTTTACACTGTTATGCCCTGGCCACACTGAACTGTTCTTGTGAAGCACAGAGCCATAGGATAATATTGCCTCACTGGGTGAGAAAAGCCTATGGCTCACTTGTGGCACAAAAATAGCACAAACTATCAGAGCTTTCTAGTGCACCCATCCTATGAATTAATGTTTGTTTTCAAATTAGAATAATTCATAGGAAGCCACAGCTTGATAAGACTCAGACAAGAGATACACAAAAAACCCCACCAGGGACGATATTTCTCTTAACAGAGCTCAGCAATTGAAAGCTATTTGCATTTCAATATTCTTGCAGCTCTTCTCATGGAATATTTTGATGATCTGCCAAGTCATGCAGTGTGTTTAGTTGCTGGACAAATACCATCACTTTGATCGTTGTTGGGAATCTTCAAACAAAACTATTTAGCTTAGATAAAGAACAGTATGCTTTGTGTTCAGTTTCTTGCTGTTCTGTGGTAGCTCCTAGAATGCTAGTAGCAACTGAAAAGCCATAACGTTCTCATGAGTTTCATCTTAATTTAGCCTTTGTTTAAGACTTTCTTACCTGAATCTTAATGATATTCCTTAATTTAACTTACCTAGCGAATGATCACCTACTGAGGGGTGGTGGTAGTGTCACTCTGAAATTGTCTCCTTGCAGATCCCTGGAAGGCTGTTCCCACAGGTAGATGGCAGATGGCACACACTGATCTTGGGCAGCCACTCTTCACTTCACTTGTGGCTCAGACAGACTCCATGGAGCTCTAAACTAAGATATTCTTGAAAGGCTGCAAACTTTGAGAATTTAGACTTCTTGCCAGCTGACATTATAGAGGTTCTGCTGCAAATTGTTAAAATGCCATATACCTGTCTAGACTGTGCAGAAACTCGTAATGTAATGACTTTAAGTACTTACCTTTTTCATACTGAACTACAGCTGTTGCCTGGGGTTTATAGTTCTTTGTCAGTTCTAAGTACTGTGTATCTGTATGCAGACTATCCAGCTGTGCAGAGTAATTTTGTAGAATATTCCCTAGGCTAAGCTGTTTTTCCACTTCATCTGTGATCAAACCCAAACTGTGTAGTATACACATTGTATGCTTATGTGTGATGTGTAGAATCATGTTCTCCGGTTGGATTGGCTTATAGCCACCCCAAGTGTGAGGAGTATGTGACTCTAGAGATGGTGCAGTTTGTGTTACTTTTCTATGTTAAACACATCTCTGGAAGCCTTCACTGTATACTGAAACACAGAGCAATACAGGTTCACTTCAGCTAAAAGTTTACTTGAAAATTTGGACAATCAGAAACAAAGTACCCTGACATATAAAGCTATATTAAAATGCAATCCTAAAATAATGGTAAGATAATAACTCATAAGAAGTACTAGGATATTAGAAAGGGTCTTCTGTGAAGACCTGAAGCTTTCCCTCTTGCTAAGTGGTCAAGAGTGTGATTGTTCAAAAGCAAGTGTCAGATAACTACTTGTGAGCAGCTGCTCATCAGTAGGTAGCTCTAGGAATTTGGGAGTCATATAATTTATTCCAAGGGTATCTTTTCACCTCACTTATCTTAAATATAGTAGGTTAATTTTATTTTAATTTGCCTTTGCAAAAACATGTTAGTGTATATTTGTTTCAGAGAAGAAAGTGTGAGAGTGACCATTTTAGTGGATTTTTTTAGTTTTTCAGTAGTAGAAAAACTGAATATTCTTATGGGAGAATGGTCAGGAAGTTTTCCATCTGACCAGAGAGAAGTATCTTTTAAATAATGATCAAAATATTATTTTCAAATAAGAGTGAAGACTTTTGTAAAATTTATATGTTTGGGGTTGCTTGGTTTATTTTTTTTTTTTCAAGTTCATGTTCTTTGTCCAGGGAAGAACCAAAGCAGTAAAGGGCTCCCAAGCAGTGAGCTGCACCACACAAGTTGAATGTGTAGTTTTATTGTTTATGGTGTGCATTCAGAAGAACAGAGGTCTGGGATGTTTTCAGACTGGCAAGGCAAAAATTTATACATCCCTTCTTCTGGGCTGTAATCTTTATATAGTATTTTTCTGGAGGAAACTTTTTAAAATTCTTATGTTTATTCCAATAATATGTTTTGTGGTTTTTAAATTTTTTTTATGATTTTTTTTTTTCTCTAGCCAGCATTAATCTCTACTTCCAGACATCTGCACAAAGAATGCACAACAATAACTTACCGATCATGGGAGAATTCTGTTCAGCAGTCAAAGCAAATTAAATCTGTCCATAACTCCTGTGTGTAGTGAAGCATTTTACTGATTGATTTTACCAAAATGGAGAACTGCTTCCCCAGAGCTGTTTGTCTATCTATGAAGGTTCAAGTGGCATGAAAGATTGGCTCAACATCTTTTTGACAAACTTCACTTGTTAGCTGTAAAACAAGTGGTACCTCTTTACCCAGCGATGAGTGCAGTCAAAACCAGAGCAGCAGCACCTCACCCCTTTTCAGAGATTTAATAGAGTTTAATAGAGTTGACCAGTGTCATACCTGATGCAATTCCTTTCCTCTGCCTGTTAACTGCACTTACTAGGCAATATGTGAGGAACCACTGTGATGGCTTCCAGAGCAGCAGAAACAAATTGTTTGTGTCATTTTGAAAATACTTTCTGCTTGAAATTTTGAATGAAAAACAGAAAATCCCAGAGACATCAGAATAGTGTTGAAAAGACATTTTACTTTCTCAGAAGATTTTGTGTGCTCCCATTTAAAAGGTAGGGGGATGGGCTGGGGACTGGTTTAATTAGATGTCAGACTTCACTGTTTTTTAAATCCTACTTGGTTGGTAAATAGTGTTTCAGCAGAAACAATGTAGAAATTAGCTAGAATTTTCAGTAGAAGCTTGAAAAAATACAATTGTGATCAATTGTCTCATATTGCAGAGGACATGCACATGTGCTTGTCCTTCTGATACTTTTTCTGATTCTTCAGTTTTACTTGTGAGCACTTCATGAAATGTTGGATGTTCAATGAAAAGCATTTAAAGTGGATTCATTTTTTTGTATCTGTGTACAGGCTTAAATGCGCAAGCTGTTCGCTGGTACTTCATTTACTCTTAAAAACAACCGGTTTGGTATTCACAAAACTAAGGGAAATAAAACCTTGTAGGGCTTCCAAGAGGGTGGATGCTCTGATCTGGTGGAAATCATAACTGCAACTAAATTGGTGACAATAGGTTTATTCAGTGATTCAGTTAGATTTCTCATTGTGAAGCCTTTGCCCTATATTCAGTTCTTGAAAGTCTACAATTGAAATATTTTATAATGGAAAAATGAATTTGACTCCACAGCCAGCACACCATGTGGATGCTTCATGCTACTACTGCTTTACTGGCATATATCTTTATCTCATGTTAAGATTTCAAGAGACTGAAAAATTAATAAGAATCAGTTCAACTGCAGACTCACTCATTTAATTCTCTCCAGTGCGATAAAGCTAAGGCTAGTTTCCACTTAAACTTTACTGTTGGTTCCATAAGGTTGTGGGGAGAAATACAAGCTTTCAAAGCTTTGTGCTTTGAAAATTGCATATTGAAGGTAAGTGCAGAAACAGTAGAACTGTAGTTATTCAAGAAGGGGCTGTAGTTGGTCAGAATCAGAACCTGGGAAGAGGAAAGCCTGTTGTGAACACAGGCATGTCTTCTGTACTGCATGGAGATGTATTGTAGAAAAACTAAACCTCTTTTACAAGTACATAATATTCAATGATATTAAATAGCTGCTACCAGGTAAGACCATACATTCTAGCATGTAAAGACCATGTAAGGTCTTTAGCGTTATTGTGCATATGTTCCAGGTCTAACTCAGTCTAGTGCTAATCTTTTTGGGACTACTAGGCAATCAGTCTGGTAGGTTAATCTTTTTGGGTTTTATGTTTCATGATGTTACAGAATAACAAGTTTTAAATTAAAAAAAAAGAAATTAAAATACTTATGAAGGTTTCTTATGTTTTAAAAAAAACCCCAACATCTTCCTAGTCATATATTCCAGAATGTGCTAGTGTCACTTAAAAAGTATTTTGTTATTGTTACAAACTAAAAATAAGTTCACATGCAACTTACAGTTGGCCTGTAGCATTTATTGCTGGTGTCAGTACATTACTTTCTGCTATTTACAGTACATCCTATTGTAACACTTACAGACAAACCACGTATTCTGATGGGTGTGCGTACGATTACATACATGTTTGTGTGTTTTCACACAGTTGATTTGCATTTAATATCTGCTACTGCTTTAGGGCTATTTGTACTTGTTTCAGGGATTGTTGCATCCAAATGTTATATGGTTTTAGGAATGGTGCTAGTCTCACAGTTAGTTTGTAATAATAGTTCTTAAAAATAACATTTTAAAGTGACAACTTGAGAAAGATTAGCATGGAGAGAAGGCACTGAATTTACTAACACTGAGATTAGTATTAATATGTGTAAGGTGTGCGGAAAGTGTATGGTTCTTTTCTAATCTGCATGGTGTAACTCTTTGGACTAGTTTAAATAAATATGTTCTTCTGTAAGTATGTTTATTAACTTGTTTAGATATAACTTAAAAAGCTGGTTTTAAAGGCATGCATCCAGAGACATGCACGCAATATTCAAAGCGTCAATGTTTCAGGGAATCTAAATTATTTTCAGAATTTCAGAAATTGAGAAGGGCTAAGTGGAAGGAGAAAATGTTGGGCTGGTGCCAAGCGATAGCTCGTAACCCTCACAGACTTCCAAACAGCACAAGAACACCCGAGGTCTCAGGTGATGCTTCACATAACTCTACTTTGGTGAGTGAAAAGTTGCATTTTGTGGCGGTGGCATGCTCAGATGAACTTCAGAGGTGTTAAATTTATTTTTAAAAATGTAGTGTATGCCATTGATTGCATTGCCTCAGTGTGTGAAACCCTTCGATATTACAGCTATTTACTCTTTCCATTTGCTATTTTTTCATCTCTGATTTTATGCATGGCCCATTCTGACTTGCATGCTTTGTCTATAAATCAGTATTGATGTTTTGTGAATGATAAAGTCTTTAAGTAGGAAATGTCCTAACATGGATTACTTAAATTCTTTGTGATCTTGATCAATTCAATGGCATTTTGTCCCTGTTGAATGCAGCTGGACTTTATCTAAAGGTACCTTGTTTGCTCTTTGCCCCTGCCTGTAACAGGAACAAAGTATAGTATGTCTGCACTTGTGTTGGACAGCTGGATTTTAAATTTATCTTCATATATTTAACGTGATGCTGCAAGAGATAGTTGAGTTTCTGCATGCAAAGCTATTGATAGTAAATGTTTCGGTAAAGCAGAGTCAACAATTTATATAGTGGAGTTATCATGAATTGCATTAATTTGAATAAAGTGACTCATTGACAAGAATTCTAATCCTGCAGTTTTTGCTCATACAAATAAATCCATTTACATCAGTAGACTTCCCCAGGTGAGTAAGAACTTATATTTGAATGTAAAGGCTTCGGACTGCAAAAATTGTCTATGTACTTGTTTTTCTTCAACTGTATCAACACTTTCAGACTACAGCAAAACTGATTATTTTAAACATAGTCAGTTAAATATGCCTGGTACAATTTCTTTATTAAGTTTAAAATAGGCACAGCATTTTGGTATCCTAAGAAGCATGAGGTATCAGGAAGTACTGCCCTCCAGTGGTTGAAACATGGACATGATGTATTCTAAGCTGAAAGGTGAATAATTGTTTATTCACCATTCACAATGATGTGAATAATTGTTTATTCGCCATTCACAATGATGATATGTGGTATTCCAAAGAGTGTGAAGAGTTATAAGTGAAGAATTGCTGATCTGCTTGAAAGTTGTTGAAGTTCTGCTGAAAAAAGCCTCCACTTAATGTGGCAAAATTATCTTGTTCCATTGCAGATTGTATAGAATGTAAGGTTCTCCTAAAGAAGCGAACATAAAAAGGCAGCTTCACGTCTGAAGTAAATGACATTCAGTATAAGCTTTTATGGCAGCGTCTTTCCAAATTGTAGACTGAAAATCCTAATTTTCATTATGAACATTTCTAAAATGGAATCTTCAAATCAGTTTTGATTTTGCTTAGTAGTCTTAGCCCTTCAAAGTTGTAATTTTTTTTTCCATCTGATTTGAGTGAAAAAATAGACTTTAGCACTGGAAAATAAAAAATAATGAAACAGCAGAAAGTAAAGAATATAATAATTTTTTTTTAATTGTGCAAAGCCACATCCGATGACCGATTCAAGTCCCTGCTTTCTGAAGCAATATTAATTTTTCAGTGCATTGCAGCTCCTTTGTGAACCTGCTTCCCTTACTAGGGGTTTATTTTGTCTGTCTTGCGAGTGCAGCTGTGGTAGGAAGACACACCTCTTTGCTTCCTTAGATTGTGGGGAGCAAGTCTGGGTTTGGTGGGAAGCCAACTGGAATACACACTGCATTGATTTTTCACCTCTGCCATGTGCTTTCTGTGTACACTTCCAATTCAGCAGAATGTCTTCCGTATTTCAGAACTCCAGGTAAGGCTTTTCAAAACTTTCCTTTCCCTTTAAAAATAAACCCCAAAGGGGTTATTTCATAATGGCACTTTTCCCAAAGGGCAATGGTCTGAAAATGGCAAGTACATCTTATTAAGTTTTATAAGAAGAAATATTTTTCTCTCTTAGTGGAAGAATGAAGGAAGCTTGTGGAGTAGGAAGCAGGTTATGATCATTAACAAATTGGTTTTTTCACTAAGCAAGTAAATTGAATACTGAACAGCAGTGCATGAAAAAATAAAAAAGAAATTAGCTCATGAAAACATAGTAATAAATTTAAAGAGTTTAATAAAATCAGTTATATTGTTCCATTTTATTTGATGTTGAGATGTTGTAGCTTCATCCAAATCAAATAAATTCTAAAATATTTCAGCAAAATTCAAGTAAATATTATTTTTAACTTAATTAAAATATTATCCTCAGGCTTTATCACTTTTGTCTATTTTATTTGAAGATTAAAGCTTTTGTGTTCAATTTCACTAACTCTTGGTTATGAATAACTCAATTCCATCATTCTATAATCAAAAGTGGCAGAACTTTTCAAAAAATATTGTTTAATATTACTCTCTTTGGGATTTTGTTTTTTGTATTGATACTTCAGATTCATGAGGACTAGACCTCATTTTTTTTTCATGCTCAAAACAATTGTATATAGTCCATTAACTTGATGTAGTGGGACATAAAGCTGAATCTCTGACAGGTAGAAATCATCTGTTTTTCAAGCAGAATTTATTATCAGTTTGTGCTTGTTTGTCCTGTATACATTGTTTCTAAACTTTGAAAGGTTCATTCTTCCTAATCATCATAAGATTTCTCTTTAGAGATTTGTAATATAACTTTTCAACTTTATTTTCCCTTTTCATAATAGTTTCCATGTTCCCACGAGAATCTTGAAGGGTCTTGTCTATTCCTGCTCCAGTTTAAACACTAGTGGCCATTGCACACAGCATTCCAAATAAAGCTTTCTGTTCCTAACATTTGGGACACTAATTATTCCCTCTCCAGTAACACATTTATCATATTGCATATGACACATATCATATTATCAGATTTAGAGTCACTTTATCAATATATTTTTTGTAGCTAACTATTACCTAGTTTTGAGACTAAAGCTCCAGACTATGTTAAGTTTTGATCCGTACATGAAGGCCATATAAATTCAAATTATTGCTGCTCCTCTATTCTTTTCTATTCACTGTTCTTTATATAGCAAAAAGATCTTTTTCTATTTAACTTTCTTTTTTGAAAGTTTGATTCTGGGTTCTCCCCCCCCTTATAATTCTTTCTTTTATTATTTCTTTGCTTTTTTATTTCATGTAGATTTTATCTACTCTATTTATCTCTTCTGAAGTAGATATTCATTCAGACAAATCTGAAAATGTTCAGGTTATCTTTTACAGGTTTGATTTTGTGTTTTCTTAAATGTAAATTCATATCTATTTAATTTTTCCCTTTCTTCATTTTTTGATAGAGTTGGGGAAAGAATAGTAATGTTTGCTTCCTTAATTGAAAAGAATACAGATCTTGAAAGCTCATAATTCTATGCTATTGTATTTGCAGTTTTTTGTCTTCTGAAAGGCTAATAGATATAATTGCAAACAAAATTTTAATTTCTTCATAAGTCACTTGTCTTTCTACTGACAGTATCTATCTATGATATTACATATTCTGTAAGCATATGTATGTATGTTTAAATAACTTGGATGGGAATACATAAATATGTATTAACATTGATTAAGCAATTTGACTAGAAGCAATTCTCCATCTGCCTGTCTTTGCTAAGTGTCTAGTTTTTCTTGGGGTCCTAATTTAGGACTTGATCATTTTCACAATAGTTACATACAGCCTGTTCTGCCTAGGATAAGGAGTATTCTCTGTTTCACTATGTTAAGCACGTGAAGCTAATGGGACATGAGCACTTACTTAATGCTGAACTGTACTCATTAGTACATACTACTTTTCCCTGTTGTATTCCCCACTAGAACTATGGGTGAATATATGTGGAAATATAGTCATGTGAGTAACTAGATAATTTATGTTTGTATATGCAAATGAAATTTAGAAGTCATCGCAAATGATCAAGTATCTAATTTAAGTCTAAGGAGGGACTTTTTTATATGCAATCAAATAATACCATCTGCTTCTCCAAGAGAAA
Organism: Scolopax mira; assembly: GCA_004320125.1. Classification (NCBI taxonomy): domain Eukaryota; kingdom Metazoa; phylum Chordata; class Aves; order Charadriiformes; family Scolopacidae; genus Scolopax; species Scolopax mira. Next base: position 310,602 of record BJBW01001391.1, read on the forward strand.
TAAAAATATGTTTATGAATTATCTGTTTGACATAGGCAGATTCCAGGTTGCCACGTCTAATCTACAGATGTTGACTGAGCAAATTAATAGTAGTCAGTGGTCATTCTAAAATTATAATTAAACAAAAAAAAACCAAAAACAAACCAGAAAGTGGGTTTGTTATAGCTTAATGCCAGCAGACAGGTCAGTCCAACACAGCTGCTTGCTCACTCCCCCTCAGTGGGATAGGAGAGAGAAGAAGAGAGGAAAAGTGAGAATCCCGGGTTGATATAAACACAGTTTAACAGGTAAAGCAAAAGCTATGCATGTAAACAAAGTGAAACAAGGAATTCATTCACTCCTTCCCATCAGCAGGCAGGTGTTCATCCATCTCCAGGAAAGCAGGGTAGGTTCCTTAGGAAAACAAAGGCCATCACTTTGAATGGTCCTGTTTCCTCTTGCTTCCCCCATGCTTTTATTGCTGAGCATGATATTATATGCTGTGGAATATCCCTTTGGTCAGTTGGGATCGGTTGTCCCGGCTCTGTCTCCTCCCAACTTCTTGCCCAGCTCCAGCCTACTCGCTGATGGGGTGGTGTGGGAAACAGGAAGGGCCTTGATGTAAACCCTGCTCAGTAAATACTAAAACATATCTGTGTTACCAACAGTGTGTTCATCCAAACCAATCCAAAACATAGTCTTATACAAGCTGCTATGAAGAAACATAGTACAGTATGGGTTTTCCTCTGGTGATGATAAACTGAGAAGCTTGGGTTTAGCTGTAAGTTCTGCTAGCTGTATGAAAGTTCTCGCCAGTGTAGGAATAATTTATCACTAGTTAATCATTACAGGTCCCATCCAACCCAAATCAGTCCATGATTCTGTGATCTTTATCTCAAACCCAAAATTTAATTCTGGAACAAGAAAAATCTCTTGATCTGAGCTTGAAGTTTGGCTGTCTGATTTTCATCAAGTCAATGTAATTGCTGAAAATCCTGTGAAATAGGATTCATCTAGGTTTTCTTAACAGTACAAGCCTGTTATTGTCAATCTGACTGGGGTTGAGGGGATGTTTAAGATTTTCATTTTAAGTTGTTGTAAGAAAATTGTGTAGTCTATACTCAAAAACTAGATGTAAATGAGAAAAGAGTAATTACCTTAGAATATGGAGTTGGTTTCATCTGAATTAACATCTTATGTGCGTAACTATTTAGTAAAGTTTATTAGTTTGGCCACTCAACAAGCTAGGAAATCCACAATACTATACCTACAAAATTATCCATTAGACATTGATTTTGGAGACCTAGTAATGTTAATATAGTAGCCAAAAGAATGTGCATATGTGAATCAAACTATGGGAAAGATTTTACAAAGAAATGTTTCTCATAGCAACATGATTGGTTCACAAGATTATTTCAAATCTCTGTCATATAAATAATTCATAATTTGTTTCTTTTTTGTATAGTTGAAGCTGTCTCATTAGTCTGTTTCACCTAGGAAAAAGGAACATCTTTTGAGCATAAAATTGAAAATGCACTAACTTTTTTTATTTTTGGAAAGAAGAGTTATTTCTCAGTACATGAGACTGGTTCACATAACTTTTGACTGAAAGCTCAAGAATTATTTTTCTATCAATTTTTAATATGTCCATAAAAATCTTAGATTTAGTTCAAAGTGTGTAGAGCTCCAAGTAATGTAGGACTATAGATACTGAAACACAGAGATTATCAGATCACCATTCAGTTTCTATCTGGAAAATGAGTTCTAGAAAATGAGAAAATCAGACAGGGCCAAGTAATTAACCTAAGATTTTATAAGGTGAAATGGGTTATTCTCATTTTAGCTCAACGAAGCCTTCAGTCCCATCATTAACTGAACACCTACACTGTAATGAGGAAGATACGATGACAGGAAGCATCAAAGAAATGCCTGGGCTCAGTCATTTATTGCCAGAGCAAGGAAAGCTATGAAATCACATCATGTTAAGAAGAAAAAAAGTTAAAAAAAAAAAAAAAACTCTCTACTGTGCCGACTACTAGAGTCTGTGCAACTCAGTGCTGTAAACAGAAATGTATATGCATAATTTACTTGAAGATTCTGTACTGATACCATTTGCATGCTTAAAGTATGTGCATATAAGTTTGTGCAGCAGCAGTACAGAGCATTGATAGAAAAGAGTAAGAACAAGGATTTCCCTCTTACATATTTTTTTTCTTTCCTGCTGTTTTTTTCCTGCTAGTTGAAATTGTACATAAGTTTGTGCAATTTCTGCAACAGTATTCATTCTCAGTGTTAGATGGTTTACAAAGTAATCATTACTGCAAAGTGAACTCCAAAATACTCCAAAAATATTCTTAAGAGGAAAATGGTGTTGTACATGCACACATAGAAGCCTTTTCATGCATCCATATTAGTATATGTCTTGGTTTGAGGTAAAACAGAACTAATTTTCTATTCAGTAATCTGTTGTTCTGGTTAGTCAATTAGGTCAAAACCACAACAGTATACAAATTTTGCTAAGAAGAAAAAAGTAGGAAACTACAGGGAGCTGTATGTCTCCCTAAATACTTTCCTAATGCATTCTTCTGCTACCTTATCCTCAGTAAGAGTCTTCCCAAGGCTACAAATGATCTGGTGTTGGTTTTCAGCACTGTATTCCACCCAACTGTGGGCTGGTTTTCCTGCAGCATAATCAGTCTGCATGTATCACGACTGTCTTGTGAACACCTGGCTTGTGTAGAAACCTCATTGCAGTTGTGTATTCCTTATTGCAGTTCTCTGTGGTTTTTCCTTTTATCTAACGGTGACATGCTGCAGCCCAGAAAATTAAGTAGGGCTTCTTGAAATCTGCAGCATGTATGAGTACCCCTTTTAGTAAGATTTTCATAGAGGACAGAGCTAGGAGAGGCTGTGGGGGAGAAATTAGATCTTCAAACAATAGTTAACCTTTAAAAGTAGATTCTTCCCCAAGTTCTCTGTGGGAAGACTCTGAAATCTAACGTTATCACTGTTTTCCAGTTGACAATGTCGCTGAATACTTACGATTGCAAATGCAATTGTGGTGTCCCCTTTGCAACAAAGAACAATAACAGATAGTGCTGGAGTGATGAAATGAAGCAGAAAAAGAATCATAATTATTGTGTAGGTTAAAGTTCTGACTTGCATTGTGTCTAATTTGCACATAACTTTGTGAAAGTCACTTCTACTTTGTGACTTCATTCTCCTTAATGTAAACTAATGATAACATTCAGGATAAAATTTCACTTTACAGTTGTAATGCGTTTAAATCCTGTAGAGACAAAGGTGTTGGACCTGTCCTGGGGGATAGTGGAAGGATTAAACACATTTGGAAAATTAATACAAAGGAGGAAGAGAAAATATGGCAGAAGGTCTTGTGGCTTTCTAAAGATGAATCAACAGATAAGCTAAGGTTTAGTATTTGTTCCACAGGAGATGGAGATAACAGCATGAACCAGGTAACTTGTTGCTGTTTCAGAGGTGTTAGTATAAATCTTGGTCTGGATTTGTAGGAAATGCCAGTCCTATCAATTTAATTAAAAATGGGTACGTGGTTGAAGATGACCATATGTGGATGCTGACCCTATCACCTCTGTTGACTTTGGTGACTATGAATGAAAACTGCCTGTGACCTCATTAGGCTAATTACATTTGGGGTTAATCTTTTATTGCCTCTCTCTTGTCCCTTCATAAAGTATGAGATAGAGTAATAGGATGAGATTAAGAAGGGAAAATTTAGATTGAAGGTGAAGAACATACCTAAGAAGCTATATGATTTTTTTATTAAGGGTTACAGAAACACCTTGTCTGTGATCCTTGAAATCTGGCATAGAAACATTTGCACATGGTTTTTTTATTAGTTTTGGGGGCTTTTTATTTTTATTGGTTTTTTTCACACTTCTGTCTTTCTGTACATGTAGGTTTTTTCCTCTTTCTAAAAAGAAATACATCCAAGCTTTTCTTGCCCTGGTAATCCTTTCATAAAATCAATGGTGTGAAAGGTACAAAAGCTGACTGACTATGATTTGTCTAATCATTAAGTACTTTTTAAATGCAAGTGTTTAAATTTCATCTTCTGTGAAGATCTATTTAGTGGTAAAGTATCTGTTTTCTATTTCTGTGTCTCCTATTTAAAATTTTTGTCTTTTTCAGTCTGCATTGACCTCAACAGTATTTGCTTTTTAGCTATGTAGGTTTTAATTTATATAACTGACTGCTTGTTGCTCATAAGATGTGGATCGGACCTTATGTTTGGCCCTTACATTGAGACACCAAATGTAGCCATGCTTTGAGCATTTTTATACCCAAAAGTTAAACACTAGTTCTCTTTCATGATGAATGAGGAAGAAAAATGGTGTCTTTTTTTTTTTTTTTCCTGTGTCTTTTTTTCTCTTTTCTGTTGTTTTGGAGAAATAGAATTTCATGACATAGAACATAACCATGATCTGTCAGGAAAAGAGAAAAAACATAACAAAAATTCATTTCACAGATGTTTGAATATTACAAAGACAAGAACTTGTTTTCCATTTATTTTCAATTTATACAGAAATGATACTCATAAATTTTCAGAAGAGTTTGTTATTCTTAGTTTTAATATGGTATTTATTTCATGTACAAGAATTATATTTTAAGTCGTAGTGAGGTATGCTGATGTTTAGTCAACGTTGTCATTTTTCAGGCTGTAAGTGCATTGTGTAGCAATACGTAAAGGTGATACTAAATATATTTTGAGTTTTATTACTACATTGGAATACAGCACTTCTGTACTCTGTGAGAGAAGAAAGATTTTCATCTCACACAGATGTTTGGGTGTAATTTTCATTTGAAGGCTGTAAAAGATTGTATTTATTCAATGCAATGCAATTTTACTCTTTCTGGGTAAAATTTGGCTCTTCACTGTGTCTTGAGGTCCCAGGCAAGAATCAGTGCTGTTAGTCCATGACTAGCATTTTAAGGATAAACGGTGTAAGAAACATAAGGGAAGGAAGCAAAACTGAGTTTAGAACTGGTTCTTTAGCTAATTGATTGATTTGGCCATTAATCTGAACTTGTGTGTTCCCTAGACAAAGAAAGTCCTTGAAACAAACGAAAGAAAAATCTCAAAACCTAAGGTACCTACAGATTTGCTGCTCCTTGTATTTCACGGAGAAGCTGTTGAGTACGGGCTCTGCCTAGTCTGTGTCTGAGGGTAGTCAGAATATATTTACGTGGAGTGAAATTTATATTAATGGGATCATTGAACCAGAAGACATGTTGATGTTGGTCCACCCAATGAACTCAAACTCACTGTAGATAAAGACCACAGAAGCAGTATAGATGTTTCTGAGGGCTCTCAAAGTGCTCTGTTGATAATCTGGAAGCGTGGTGTCCAGATAATCCATATAATACCATATACTCAAAACTTTGTCTTTAGTGAGGAAATATAACTTCGCCTATTCAAATTAAGGCGTATACTCTTCTTGGTAAGTGACACTAATTTAGACTAGAGTATTTTCTGATGCTGAAATAATTAAATTTATTTTTTTTATAATGGAAACCTGAGTTTATTTAATCATGTTTTATGTTTGTTTTCTCTGGGTAATATTATTTCAGAAAGTGCTAATTGCTTCTTGTAGTCTTTGTAATCTATAAATATTAATGTTCATGAATGCTCATGAAATGTTAATAACAGCTGATAAAAATGAAATGCAGAAAAATGAGCAATTCAATTAATCAATTTGAACTGATTTTATAACTGCATAGATAATTACTAAATTGTCAAAACATTGATAATGATGCCTGTTGAACTACAGTACTTTAAGGTAGTTTGAATATTTTATACAGATAACTAAGTATGATTTCCCTCCAGTTTCGTTACTATTAAGGCCATTTTGTTTAAAACTGGGGTAACAAAATCCTGAAGATCTCCAGTTGTTGATAACCAATTCAAGATATTCATGTAATTTTTTTAAAGAGACACTATTCTACCAGTAAATTTAAATTATTAATGATGCTCCCTATCTCTGAAAATCCTGTTCTGTAGTCCAAAGAAGGTTTTTCAGAAGTTTGAACCTAAAATTTACTTTTAAATAATTATTTTAGGGTTTAAATAAAAATGGGCTGAGTTTCAGAGGAACCAATTGAAATTATTTGCTTAGAATATCTGAAATGATGCATCTCAGAATGTTATGAAACTGTGATTTTTATGTGCAAGGTCTCATTCAGATAGCATCAGAAAATCTACAATTACTGAAATCTCTCCGTAATCAAGGTTCTCCACTATCAGGAATTGTTTGAAATAATAAGACTGTGATCCAGGCCAGGTTTTGTGCTTGGTTTTTTGTTTTTTTTTGCATTATGTGTAGTTCTCCTTAGAGGGAAAAGAAAATTAAATGAGGAAGAGAATGGAATAAAAAAAGGGAAAAAAGTAAATTCTGTGTAAGTACAGATGTCAGCTCCACTTTGATTTTTATCTTGTACAACTATGATTTCACTTCTTCTCAAAAAAACCGAATAATATAATTTTACTCCAAACACTTTTTTTATCATACCATGTTCACGTTTCAGTTTGGCTTATATATTGCAGTATTGATAGATATTATATAGCAGTATTGATAGGTAATAGTGTCGCCATGGCTGATTATTCACTACATTGACACTTTCAATTAAATATATTTAATTGAAGAAGATCTGTTCTAAGGAAACTTTGTCTGAGTTTATAACACGTGTCGATGTTGATAGGAATCACAAATATTCATTTTGCTTCTGATTTCTCTACTTTAATTATAGGATCATTCTTTTTTTTCTGTTTGATCTAAATGTTTATCATATATTCTTTCTAAATATAGATATAGAGAACATAGAGTATAACATAATTAATGTAAATAAGTTTCTTGGAAAAGCTTTTTCCCATGTCTCTGAAGAAGTGATTAGAAGGCAAAGAATTCTGCAAAGTGTAACAGTAAAATTTTGCTTTAATCCTGCAAGATTTTTGTTTAACATGTACAAAAAGCTTTTGTGTAATTTGTGTCTATACATAGGATTAAATCAAGAGATGCTAACTTTAGTACCAGTCTTGAAAGTATGGTCTGATTTTTGTTTTTTAAAAAAAGTCTTTTTAGAGGTGCTTTCTTATGGAGTTCAGACAGGGAAGATTTTCAGCAAAATTTAAGAAAACTGCTTTTGTGACATAAGTAACCAAACTTACATTATTATCTCCTAATTCTTTGTGCAGATGTTTTTGAGTGAGTTTTTTTTTAGGATGCAGAAACAAGATAGAGCCCTATATTCTTAACATACTGCAACATCACCTTGCCCTTGGTGTCCTTGCTCCACAGTGTCCTTTCTGTCACTGAACTGGAAAATACCATGACTTCAAATTGTGTGAAGCTGCAGAGGGAAAGACTTTTGCATGGCTGTTTCTGCATACTCTCATGAATACCCTGCCCTGAATTTAAACTGGCACAAAGATCTGCCATTTTTTTTTCTTTTTTTGACTCAGTATGTAGCATTTGAAGAACCATTTCCAAAGAGATACTTTTTTAATAAGGTGAATGACAGTAATGTGAGTTAATGCTTTGGTCAGTTGATACCTGTCTTTAAAAATACATTGCTTTTCAGCTTCTCAGATGCATGAGATGTGCAATTGGCTTAATAATTTTGTATATTTATTCTCAATTCAAACCATTTAGTAAAGCAATTGGTTTCTTGCAGATAAAAAAAATAATTGAAAGAAATTTACTTTCTTACATGAGAAACTTCAATATGCTTTGGTTATCTATGTATTTAGTTTATTTTGGGGGTGTAACTAACTGCATAAAGACTAGTCAGAATGGCATGTGTTTGTGCCTATCTATGTGTCAGGGTATTCAGAAATAACTATCAAATTGTCTGCCTAAAAAAAAACTACATTTGGGGCCAGAATGTATTTTGATTTAAAAAAACAAAATTCCCCTACAAGCAAAGAGCCTCTTCTGTTTTTCAGAAATCTTAGTCATCTAGAGATCTGCTCATATAAATTTTTTTTCTACGGGTCTGGGGATTTTCTGTTCATTTTATTATTGCATGGTACAGGCAAATTCTTTCTTTACCAAAATGTGTATAAGGGTAGAAAAATATTTGAGAATTTTGCTTTATTAGCGCAATTTTCTACTATTTTACCTTTCACCTTGTCATCTAGATATAAATTTTAAACATAGTTCAACCCACTTGTATGCTGTTTTTTAAGAAGAATACATTTTAAAATTAGTGTACCTTGTAATCAAAGCTTAAATACTACACATACGAAAGACTTGTTCTGATTTGAAAAATCTTGTCTAATTTTCAGATTAGAATAGATTTGGGCAAAACCAATATGTACAAAAATCAACTGTAGAAGTTTCAGTGATGAAAGATTCATTGCCGATTTTGATGGTGCACCCAACTCTTCTTTCTTATCTGAGTAGTCCTCTTGATTGTGATTAATTGCATGGTAATTCTACTAATTACTACTCAGAGAGCTAAGATGAAAAATTTAACCAAATGCATGCATTATGGTGCTATTAAAGAGAATCTTTTTTCAATGGATAGGATAACTAACAAAGGAAATTAATCCTTTTTCATTATACTGTCATGAGCCATGATCATGCTGGATCTTGTAAGATAAGAAAACATGGGCCTAATCAGTATTTAGAAATCAACAAGGGACAAAAATAAAGTAGGTCTACAAAACAGATAGGTCTCTTCTTGTTAAGATTTATTTTTATTTTTTTCCAGCAGATGCTATTCTTGTGTGGCTTTTATCTTTTTCAGGTGCATTGTTTTGAAAATACAAATCAAGAAACTTCACCACTCACCACTTAATTCTTGGACACACAGCAGTTACAAACAATTTTCTTTTTCTCATGTTGGGTAGCAGATAGAGCTTTTACATAAACACTTAAGAGATATGTAAAATATCACCTAGTATGCAAATGTTTTGTAACTCAAGCTTACTTGTTGCTGTAGTTACAAATAGAATGTCTTTCTATGAGGCTAAGTATTCTATAAAGTAAACCATAAACTATATTTTTGGTATGAAAGGGTGCTGTAATGTGACTGAGGTTGGTAGTGTTCATTTTATTCCCAAAATTGAAGTATTATGCTCCTCTTGGAATTGTTTTTCTGTTTCATTGAATTGTTGAGCAATGACAGAGCAATAATGTAACTCAAAACCGAGAGCTTTACATCTCTGTCCACTTTAAAGAGATGGACATAAAAATGGTTCTTTCCCAAAACCAGATTGATTAAAAATCCAATTATTTGGATGGTTACCAAATGATTCATCTAGTCCAATGTCATGCCTCCTTCAAAAACAAGTTATGCCTGTAGAAGAATGCAAATATCAATATTTCTGTGGCATGCTCCTCCAATATGGAGAAATATGAGGTCACAGGTCCTATTCATCCATATGAGATATCATAGGGTTTTTAACAGCCTGTGTCAGGTTGACCCTGGCTGGAGGCCAGGTGCTCACCAAAGCTGATCTGTCACTCCCCCTCCTCAACTGGATTTGTAGGTTGAGATAAAGACAGGGAGATCAATTACCATCATGAGCAAAATAGGTTCAACTTGGGGAAATTAAATTTATTGCCAATTAGAAGTCAGAGTAGAGTACTCAGATACAAAAACCAAATCTTAAAACACCTTCCTCCACCCTTCCCTTCTTCCTGATCTCAACTTCACTCTGCATTTATTTGCCTCCTTCCACCGAGCAACATAGGGGGATGGGGAATGGGGGTTGCAGTCAGCTCATCACGTGTTGTCTCTCTGCCTCTCCTTCCTCCCCAGGAGGAGGACTCCTCACGCTCTTCCCCTGTCCCAGTGTGGAGACCCTCCCACAGGAGATAGCCCTCCAAAAACTTCTCCAATTTGAGTCTTCCCATGGGCTGCAGTTCCTCATGAATTGCTCCAGTGTGGGCCCTTTCCATGCCGTGCAATCCTTCAGGAGCAGACTGCTGCAGTGTGGGTCCTGTATGGGGTCACAAGTCCTGTCAGCGAACCTGCTCAAGCATGGACTCCTCTCTCCGTGGGGTCACAAGTCCTGCTAGGAGCCTTCTCCAGCATGGGCTTCCCACAGGGTCACAGCCTCCTTTGGGCATCCACGTGCTCTGGTGTGGGGTCCTCCATGGGCTGCAGGTGTGTATCCGCTCCAGCGCTACCCTCCATGGGCTGCAGGGGGACAACCTGCCTCACCATGGTATTTACCATCAACTGCAGGGCAATCTTTGCTCTGCTTCCTGGAGCATCTCCTCCCCCTCCTTCTTTACTTACTTTTGTTTCTACATAGTTGTTGCTCTCACATGTTCTCACTTCTCTCTCCAGCTGTAGTTGCTCTTAGACAGGGTTTTTCCCCCTTTAAAAATATATACTCTTTGAGATGCTACCACTGTTGCTGATGGCCTTGGCTAGCAGAAGGTCTGGCTTGGAGCCAGATGGTATTGGCTCTATTAGACAAGGGGGAAGCTTCTACAGGCTTCTCAGAGTCACCAGTCACCCCTGCAGTCCCCTATGCTACCAAAACCTTGCTATGCAAACCCAATTCACAGACACAGAAAATGTTTTTTCTTTCAATAATTTCTCCAGTTGCATGGCTGTTAATATCCATTGAATGTTAACTTTTAACATTGTCCAATTTCTCTGGCAGAGTTCTAATGTTTAATAACATGGTTGTGTAAATAACTACTGCTTGATATTATTGTTAACAAACTCCCTAGACTCTTACCAAAATCCGTATTGAAATAATCTGTATCAGATTTGATAATTTATTTACAAAGATTGCCCTTTAGGCCTCCTTCATAGCCCAAATTAAAAAATTAGAAGAGTCTCTAAGGGCCTAACTTGTTTTTGAACCTGCTGGCTTTGAACAATTTTAAAACTACTTTGTGAATTTTGCAAAGGAAAAAATCATTATCACTTATTAATATTATCTTCAAGGTTATGCCTTGTCAACCGTTGACAGTTAAAATTAAATAAATTAAACTAGGTCTTTGAAACACCTGTTCTTGTAGGAAGTCTAAACAATAAGAAATACCTTCAAAAGCATATCCAGCAGAGTGCTACTGCTAGCTTTAAGGTTCCCTGCAGTAGATTCCCAAATAACCAGAGCAGGAGGAATTCTGTCAGCACATTCACAAGCATTGAAAATTCAGTTGCGTGGAACAGTAGAAGGCAGCGTTTACTGTTCCATTTTGGCAGATCCTGCTGTTCTCTGCAGTCTTGGTGCTGTGTCTAGTTACTTCAGGAATGAGAGGCAAGGACATTATGATGAGCAATCAGAACAATAATCTGGGATCCCCATCCAGGCATGTAGGTGTTTGGTTTCCAGCTTTGTAGAGATTGGTCCTGTGTCACTTCCAGTACTGTTTGAAAGGGTAGAGAAGAACATCAGCTTTTCCCGGGCTGCTGACTTGGTTGAGGAGTTTGAGGAAGGGGCCAGAAGTTCGGTGTAAATAAAAATTGCTGACTTTAGTATAGATATCAAAAATATTATTCTTTTTTTAAATTGTTTGGTTTCAGATTAAAATTTAACCAATCTTTTTTAAAATTTAAGATGCTTAGGCAGAAAGGTTCTTGGAATGAGAAGATTGCTCTTGAATGGCTTTCTCTGAATTAATGCAGAAAGTTCAGTTCATAATTTTGTACCCAGGTTAGTTCTATAGATACTTGGCAGTAGCATTTCTCTCATCAGACATAAGCAAAGGTGAAATTAAAAGGTTCGTGTTTCTACCTGAAGACAGATCTTCTGTCTCATGTAACCTCTTTTTAGGATGCTGCAGCATTATATAGTTTTTACAGTAGACTAGATTCTTTGGTATTGCATGGGACACTTAGCTAGAAGTCAATTTTTGATTTTGGTATGGGGTAGAATTTAGCCTGTAATTTATGCAGACCCTCTGCAATATCTCAGCACTGTAACACTTGCCAGGAATTTGACTTTCTGCTTTAATTCCCAAAGTCTGATATAAATCTTACCCTCAGTTTCATTTCAAAGTAGTTATTTTTCTGCCTGACATATTTACATGGGAAATAGTCTTTCATCTGTCTTCATGAATTATGCAGAGAGACGAGTAATCGTACAAAGGTGGAAAAAGCTTTATGTTCAAAGGCTTTACTGGAGTCACACACTATCATTGGAAGCTCTCTGACTGGAAAATAATAATTAAAATTTTTGATGTGACTTTAAGGTGATGAAAAGCTAAAAGGATAGAGATCAAGATGTGTGGCTGTGGAAGGGGAAAGGACTGAATGCAAGCTGTGTGTGAAAGCAGCAGAGCATATTGTCAGACTAGTGCTGAAGAGAGGACTGCAGGTGACCTGCTTAGTTTACACTCTTTAACGTATTTAACCCATTCTTAGAGGCACTGTATTTTTTTTTTTTTTTTTTTGGCTAGAAGTGCATAGGCAATTAAGATACTGCCACAGAGCATAGATTTGGTATGATTCCAAATTTTATGTTATTTTTTATGCCTGTTCTTTATTTGTACAGTGGTTTATGTTGTATAGTTATATTTAGAAGCATATTTTTTATTTTTGCCTTCTATTAGTTGTGCGAATATTTAGTTGTATCTTTTTGGTAGCTTAGAATAGGAGCCTCAGAGTATTTAAAGTGAGATTTCTAAGTGGGATCATATATCTTTAGAAATGAGATGCTTGGGTTTTGTCAGAGAATCTTCAAACATTTTTGAAACGCAACCTGTTTTTGAAATAGCTTGGGGCTTTATATATTAGGAGGAATTTTAAATGTGCTTGTTGTGTCATATAGGCATTAGGATATATAAATGCAGCATTTTTAACCAGTTATCTACCTAATAGTTTGCAGTTGGCAATAAACTGTATGGGGGGTATAATTATTAAAATGTTATGATTATTTAATAATTACTTGTTCTGTTGTATGCATATTATACTGAAGTATGTTAAGTTTCCTCAGTTCCAAGTTAAAATTTTCAAGGTTCTTCTTAACCATACTTATGTTGAACTCAGTAAGATATTAGATTTTAAAAAATGATTGATTTCAGTAATTTAGAAAGTTTTTTTATTTAAAAAGACCCAATGGTACATTGCTAAATATCATCATATACTGGGTAGTTTGTGTAAATGAAAATGTCAGCACTGCAGCAGAAGTAAAGCTACTTCCAGCTATATGATCAAATACCTTCTATTTAAGGTCATGTAATTCTTTGGTAAGTTAAAAATAACACCATAACTGAACTGTTCAGATGCATATAGATTTTCTTTATGTTTTCTCTTCCCTAATACTCAAGTGTTTGAAAATAAGCTGAGATATGAATTTTACTTTGCTTACAACTAGTGGGAAATTTACATGGCACCAGCAAGAGCATTTGTGCTCCCAAAGTTATCTATAAAAATAATGAATAATTTTGCAGTATTATACTCTAGCTTTTTACGTTTAGTCAGCACAGGAATTTACAGAATGATACAAGTACATGGCATGTTTGAAGATGCAAAATTATTTTTTACAAAAAAAATAAACTAATAATAAAAGTCAATTTTTAAAAAAGTGTTCTTATTTTAGTGGCTCTGAGCATGTCCAGTCAGTTTGGATAGGAATTGGAGTACGTGCAGGGCTGCTACTTTGCTTTTTCTTAAGCAGACTTTCACTTGCAAATACATCTGACACTTCTCAGGGCAAACTCATATTCCAGGCTTCTGACAATGAGCTGGCACAGGACTCATAATGAACACTGGTGGTAGGGTTCAATAGGAGTGTGAGCTTTGTAATAATTCTTGTATTTCCAGTATTACAATGACTTCATTACAATTACGTGGCTATATAGTCATGCCCTCATAGCAGGATTCAATTTACTAGTGAAATAAATGAAACTGAAATGATAGGCAATTTGAATCATTCAAGCTGAGGCTTTACACTGAATGTGTAGATTTGCATTAAAGCTTTTGATGTTGTTACCAAATTGAATGGGAATTTTAGATGTTATTTTCTCTATTGTAAATCAAGACTGAATGAAAAAACAGTGGCACCATTGCATTTGGTTGATAACAGGAAGTAGAATGCTGAGTGTAAAGAGGAGATAATACACTAATGTACAAATCTTCACGTGTCCTGCATCACAATCTGCATCATAACAAGCCAGTACATATCAGTAGGGCCAGTCCCAGTGTTGTAGACATGTACCAAGATTCTCTAAAAAAAATCAAAAATGTTTTCTTCCTGCCTGTTCATTCGTTACTAAAAGAAGACACATGATCAAACCAGAATGTGTTCCTTTCAGGAGCTGCTGTTTCTCTTGCAGCCTTGCTGGCCTTCCCTCATTTAGGGAAGACCACAACATTGTTTTCTTCAACTTTTTATCATATCGTATGTTGCAACTGTATCATATGCTGCAAAGTTGTCATAGCTGAACTTATTTGTCAGACCATAATTTTGGTATTCTGCTATGTTAAAGGAGTGCCACGATGCAGAGGCTGCCGGCTATGGTTTGGTTTAGAAGGTAAAATTACTTTGCTGGTTATGTGTTACCTTGCTGTTACAGTTAGGTATCTTTCTCACTTCATTTCTGATTTAGGTTGTGTGAATCCAAGTTCACACAGAGTTCTGTTTTGTTTTCAGTTGGGTGCTCATTGTTGCACCCAAATCAAACAAGGAAATCTTCTTACCAAAACTGAATAGAATAAACAGAGAATAGAGTTTAGATATTCACGAGTCTCCTAAAGTACAATTTTTATGGTATAGCTTGTAACTTAGTTATGTTTTATAATAACATACTAGTGAAATGGACGGTATTACAAAATCAAATCAAATCATCAAATATGAGTGTTTGCAACATTTTAGAAATTTGAATATAAATGCATCTTAGGCAATAAAATTGTGAAAGTTGAACATTTTTTGGAATAGTTTATAGTTTAATGTCAACTGAACTGACAGTTGTGTAATCATCTGTGCAGTACAGAAATGCTGCAGGAGGAGAAGAAACCTTTTCCCATGAATAAAACAGATCTTTTTATTAGTGGAGGAATATTGTTGTCCCGGTTTGAGGTAAAACCAAACCAATTTTGTGTTCTGTAGTTTTGCATTTTAGTTAGTCCTCCTCTAACTCTCTGAAATTAATAGCATATTGTGGAGAAAAATGCTTGTTCTCAAATTGATAAGGCCAGTGTTTGTGCTAATGCCAAGGAATGGTGTGCAGAGAGGCCCTTGCTTATATTTATTGCTGTAACAACCAAGGTCAGCCAATTTTTGTTATTTGCCCCTTAGACGGTTGGAAAGAGAAAAATGTTGAGGGGCCACACCTGTGGGGAGGAATGGACAGGTGACCCAAATCTGACCAACTAGGGTATTCCATCCCATCTGCTCCACGCTCAGTATAAAAGCTGTGGGATCAAAGGGTCAGTCCTCCTGCTTCCTCTCTCCTCTCTTCCTGCCATGGCCGTCATTCAAAGAGGACCCTGTCTGTTCATCTGCCTTTGATCCTGATCCATGTGTTCCTGACTCCAGAGCTGGAATCCAGTTCCCATCCATTGCTGAGCCCAGCCTGGGACTTCCCCAGAGCCCTACAGTGACAGGACTGTCATCCTGGGAGCTTGTTACGGTTTTGTATATATTGTATCCATTTCATTATTTTCTTCTTTTTTATTTTAATATTAATTCTTTATTAAAGTAGTTTAATTCATTCTAAACTTCTGCATTTCCTTATCTCTTCCTCTCCTCTCTTTTTTGGAGGGGAAGGGCCATCTGTCAGTCTGGTTGCAGTGATTTCAGTTGAAACTACAGCAATTGTCTAGTGAAGTCTCCCTTACAGATTTTTTACTGCCATGTTTCTTCCATAGGTTGAACTGAAAATAGTGTTCCTTCAAAGTTTTCAAGTAATACCAAGATGTAGAATTCACTACAAAAATGGGTAGTCAGTTCAGTTTGTCATAATTCCTCAAATGTTGATATTTAAAAATGACCAGGACAGAACTTTATTTTTGTACCTTCTAGTGTTAACTTCTTCCAGTAAGATTTGAATGACAGAATAAATGCACTTTGAAAAGAAGAAGAGAATCAAGATTAATAGCATTATAAAATTTTAGTGGAAACACCTTTCAAAGTAGGTGCAAGTGTTGTGTCATATCTGGTAATAATGATTTGTTGTCATTTTTAATGAAAATATTTTTCTGTATAGAAACAGCTTTATTGACAATTAATCCAAAGAAAACTTGAAAATTTGATATTTATTACAAATACTAGTAATTAGTTTAAAATTTAACAGAAAAGCGCATTACGAGGCAATAAATATTACATTTATTTAATTTGCACATGCCAACAGTATAATGTAGTTAAATCAAATTTGAAAACCTGCTAAATATCCATCTGAATCCTCTCTAGTGACATATCGTGTTTAGACACCAGCAGAAGCAATACAGAAGTGCAATTATATTTAATTTGCTTGTGAAATGATGTGAACAAGCATGCTGAAGAGCACTGAATGAATGAAACTTTAGCAGCAGTATCAAAATAAAATAAATGCTAAAAGCCAGTGGGCAACTCCTACCTCAGGTAGCCAGGACCCATGCACTGTTCTGGTATAAAAAATGCTTTATGCTTGGGTCTCATTGATCTTTCCTGATTCACTACAGCTCCATGAACCCTCTTGATGTGGTACCTGTGATCCTAGGATCAGTAAGAAGCCACGGTTGAGATGCCATGGTTCTGCAATGCACCTCAAGTATGTGTATCTAGCAGGACTGCCATCTGAAAGTGTATTAGTAGAAGTAAAATTTGAATGATGTTGGTTTAGTTTTCAGAAGACACATGACCTTTAGATTAAGTTTTTGTTTGATGCCAATGCCAACTTCTGTATTGGGAAATATTCCAGACTTTTTGCAGAAATTCTGTATATTCAAACTGCATATATATTAGTAGAATGTGTAGGAAGGATGGTCACGCTTGGGCATAATTGTAGCTAAAATAGCTAAACAAAAATTTAATTGGAGTGAATATTCACAAATACACTTTTGAAGCTGTGCTCTGTTGCAGCATTTAGTGGAAATAAGGCAGGTTGAAAAACTCAAAAATGTATTATGGAAAGAAAAGGTAACAATGCATGGAAATAGCCTTTAGATGAGCAAAAAGAAATGCCAGATTAGACAGCTCAAATCTTTACTGTGACTAATAAGGTACTTGAGTGGTTTTGAAAACATTGAGGAGATATGGAGTCAAGGATTATGTATATAAGGTTTATTAGTTATTTTGTTTCTGTCAAGCTAAAGTTCTGGCTAACTAAGGGAAGGGATAAATTCTGCTGATAATAAGGGATTATTCAGGAGTTAATAAATGATAGAAAAATTAACTATTAATCTTAGATTTGCTTTAGTACTAGATTTACATCTTGGCTATAATATGTAATTTTGTATCATGTCCCTGAAGAATGTTCTTAAATCTAGTGCTTTAAAATCTAAGTATCTTGAGTGCTTAAAAAAAGGTGGTGGTCTTGCTGAAAACCGAGCTTTTTCCCACAATTTAAAAAAAAAAAAAAAAGGGTGCATCTAAGGTTTCAATTGAAAATTGAGCTTTTGTTTTTGAAACAAGAGTAACCTCAAGCCAGGTTCTTTATGTTAGTTGCTATGACTGTCTTACTTAAATTGCATTTTGCATGTTACGTCTCACAAAATCTTTAATAAGCTGTCTTGATACAAGTAGTCTGAGGTCTAAGAGGGGATACTTTATTCTGTTGCTTGGGAACAGATGGCAATAAAGTGCTTATGCCGTTTTATGCTTCCTGGGACTTTTAAAACTGAAGCTCAGGAATTTTTTTCATTGGAAATATTGCTCAGACAATTCATTATTACAGGTATTTTCCAGGTTTGAAAGAATACTTTGAATTTTTTTTTAAAAAAATCATATTTTCAGTGGAAGGCAGACTGGTTTAAGAAAAATGTTTTTCTTTCTAAGCAACAAATTTGGTGAAAATAAGGTACTTTCTCTAATGAAAACTACAAAACATTATTTCCGAAGTAAGATAGAGGCGACTTTCTCCATCGCTGAGTCCAATCATCCACTCTTATAATTTCCACATTACTCTTTAGCTGATTGTCAAACAGTTGTATTTATTTCTCCTTTTACTGGTAAGTTGTTTTTCTAATAATTAAGAATCTTCTGTGTCTAGCCTAAATTTACTCTGTGGATATTTTATAACCGCTTATTTTCTTCACGCTGTGGCTTGTATTAACTTTTCCTTCCTTAGTTATCTGTTGCAGAAGTATTTATACATAGCAGATATCCTGTCTCAGCCATCATTTTGCTAATCTAAACCAGTCAAACTCTTAAAGACTCTCTTGGAGAGTATAGTTTCCATTTCTCTAATGATGCTACTGGCTTTTCTGCCCCTGTTCCAGTTTCAATTAATCTTTCTTACGTGTCTGTCCTTGTACATGCTATTCTAGATGTGACCTCATCAGTGCTTAACACAACAAGGATACTTGATATGATGATACCGTTTTCCTGATACTTTCAGAAAGCATTCATCTTTCTTTTACTGTCATTAAGAAAATGATGATAAAGAAACTTGCTCTTGAAGATTTTGTATTAAAAGTTGCCTTAAACAAAATACTGTGCTGAAACAAACATATCATTGAATAACATTAGAAATTACCTTTTTTATCTTGAAAAGAAGGAAGGATACAAGGAAGTAAAATGAATTTCTCAGATTGAAATTAGTTGATTTGTACAGAAGAGATGGAAGCTAAAAGTTTAGTAAGGAGCTTCCATGTTACATGATAGAAAAAATAAAAAGGAT
This sequence comes from Scolopax mira, assembly GCA_004320125.1. Classification (NCBI taxonomy): domain Eukaryota; kingdom Metazoa; phylum Chordata; class Aves; order Charadriiformes; family Scolopacidae; genus Scolopax; species Scolopax mira. The sequence goes on from BJBW01001391.1 coordinate 329,351, forward strand.
GCTACGAATCCAGTTAGGTTTTTTGTTTGTTTGTTTACCATGAAAATACTGGAATTTAGATATGGTTATGTAAAATAGGGTTTATAGCATTCAAAATTAACTCTTTCAGATTGGTTTTCAGATGGTCAGTGTCCTGTTATGAAATTCTCAGGGAAATCTTCATCAGGATTCAAAACTATATTCAATAAAACTAGCAGTGTGAGAATAGATATATTAAATGTGAGAGTAATACTGCAGACACTGTAGTGACACTGTAAATCAGTAGTAAACCATAGACAAAATATCTAGAGTGCTTTCTATATTTTGATCATATATTATAGTTTCTCATAATGCAGTTTTTTTCTGTTATGATACGAGTAATGATGTAAAGATGTCACTCAGCTGAGAAGGATGGAAAAATTTGAGTTCTGGAATGGATGGAAAAAATGAATAAATTCCAGAAGGGACAAGTTGACTAATGGGATATAATTCAATTCCCAGAGGACAAGTGTGATGAACTGTACTGAGTGCATGATATTATGGTTGATCTGAATTATCATTTTGCCAGTACCAAGATGTGAGGATCCTTCCCTGCCTCATGTGGAGTAAATCCATTTCTCTCCCCCAAACAAAACAAAATTTGAGGGCAAGAAACTGATAAGAGATAATTAATACTTGTCCATATTTTTGATAGTTCCCTCTCTTTCCCCAAAACCACTGAGCCTGTATATCCTTTAATCGTTTCCTTTAAAGTCTCCATTTTAGGGTCTTGTGGGCTATGAATTAAGGCTGTTAAGTCTGTACATCTAATACAGATCAGCTATTTTTTTTTTATTTTTATCTTGTTCTCATTTCTTGCTTGTTCATTTAGTTCCTTCAAGTTTCCCGTACAATACTCAGTGTAGTGTCTAATGACCTTTTATAGCAGTAATCTACTCATCAGGGTTTTCAGAATAATTATTCTCAGGAGTCACAGAACATGAAGCATGCATAGCACAACTCCTTTGTTTTAATCTCTCTATCTCTTTGATGGCATCATGTAAAATTATAGTCCCACATCACTATTTAGCATCTGGTTTAATTTCTCAAAGTGTATCTTCTTTGCTAGGTTTCTGTTTATCTGAGTTATTATCCTTCATCAAAGGTCTTTCTAAAAAGTTGAAATATTTAAGTGAACTTTACTGAAACTTTTGATAAAAGAGTGAAGTGCATTAACGTTCTTGGAAGAAAGGAGGGAGTTACTTGCATACTATACACTATTTTCTGCATGCATATATATGACCCATAAATTAGAATGAGAACTGTTTATTCTTGATTATCCTGCCCATTACTGAGCAACTTATTAAACTGATACGGTCTGTAATAACGTTTCTCCTTTAGCTCATGTAGACGTGATCTATTATATCAGAAGTGTCCAAATTCAAGTTAAGTCAGAATTACACTAGAGTGAAAAATAAAGTTTTTCAAAGCATACTATGGTGAAAAAAGCCTACCTACTTCCAACAGAAATAAAAATAATTCTCTTGTTCAGAATAGGGTGTAACTAGGACTGGTTTTTTTAACCCCTTTCTTTTTTCCCCAGCAACAGACTAGTATTTTCACAGGAGAGCTAGTAGTTTTATCAGACACAACAGCGAGTAGCATCCAAGTCTCACAGTTGGACAAGTTGATTCCACCAACTAAACTCTCTTGTTATATGAGTAAGAACCCTCGTCAAATTTTTTCCAAAGTCTAATAGGTATGAAATGATTTTATTTCAAGGAACACCTACTAAACAGAAAATTGAAAAAAAATCTCAACCATCTCTATTAGTAATTGCAGACAATGTGTATACGTCTGTGTGGTGTGTTTATGCATGTGTTTATGCTAGTTTCTGTTGACTAAGTTCTGCAACCAGAATGTTGGAAAAGTTGAATTATTATTTGTATATCTCTCAATAAATAAATGTTATAAAGTCCACCTAAAGATTAAGATATTTCTTGCTGTTCCTTGAGTGGCCTGTAGAATAAGGCCTGCTGCTGTAAAAATCTTTAGCTATATGTTCAGACTATGATTTTAGGACAACATCTGAAGATTTAGTTTCTGATTTTGGTACCTCAGAGCTAAAAGGGTTATTTTCTGCTACTTTGCATATCTGATATTTTTTAGATGGCAATGTAAAGAGCAAGAATATGCTGTCTAAAGTGGTACCTTAAGCAAAATATGCAGAGATACTAGCTTTGAAACTTTTGAGGAAAATATTAAGTGTCATAAGGTTGCTCAAATACCATCACATTTTTCTAATACTTGTATGTGTGTTGACAGGACACTGTTCATTTTTTAAAATAAAAAAAAAAAATATATTGTTTTCCCTTAAAGAGCAATTGGACAACTAACTTCACAATAAAAATGTAATCAACCATACAGCTATTGTAAATCATTGAGTTTAGCTTTCTTATGAATGGTAATATTTTTTCAAAATGTTACTCAGCGACAACAAGTAGTTAGTGCTTAATTTGCTTCGAACTTATTCTTTGAGGAATAAAATGTGGACAAAGCTGTGAACAAAGGACTAAATCTCAAGTTCTTTTTATTTTTTTTTTTTATACACAGATTATTTAAACTCACCAGGAACTTTGCCAAATATAGATGAATTAGCAATCTATGATTCACTGCAAGTTTTCACATTTATATAAAAAAAAAATCTCTTCACAGTTTTCAGAGCTGCTTAGTTTCCAGGAACTTTAAGTTAGTGGGGGCTAAATCATTTCCTTTACATTTGCAAAGGTGTCTTCCAGTACTGAATTAGTGAAATACTGTCATCCATAATATTGTACAGCAGTTTTATTGAGTAGTGTGAAATGTTCTCATTTATCTCCATCTTGGTAATTGAAATGACAAATTCCAGTCTTATAATTATCTTGTGTATGTCTGTTAACATAGGAGCAACGGCTAATTGTGAACACTACAGGAAGGGTAGGTAATAGCTTGAGCTGTTAATATGGCTCCCCAGAACATTCTCCAGTAAATCGTAGTTCAGGAAATTCAAGGCCAATAAGTAAATTTTTATGTGTTTCCCTTGAATGAACCTTTCTTCTGCAAGTTTATTGTATCACTTTTTGATCCTTTGGAAGCTTTTAAAAATTTCTGACTATATGTTTATTAAACATCAGACAGATATGATCTTTGTTCTCAATCTATTTACAGCTAGTTTGATTCTTGTTCTTGTAATGGTAGGCTAGAAAATAATTTCCTATTCCTATTTTCCTATTCCATACTTCTCATGATATCATACTTCAGGTCAGTTTGTTCTTGTAATGGTAGGCTAGAAAATAATTTCCTATTCCTATTTTCCTATTCCATACTTCTCATGATATCATACTTCAGGTCAGTTTNNGCAGACTTCTCAGTCTTTGTGTGATTGGAGAAGGAAGAGGATTATTGTGCATGTTTATGCCCTTGACAAACTTTTGATCATTGCTGGGTTTTTTTTTGGGGGGGGGGGGGGGGGGGGGGGGGG
>BJBW01001391.1:332868-378378 GCA_004320125.1 Scolopax mira
GGGGGGGGGGGGTGTTGGACCATCTGTTTTTACGTATAATCATCCAGAGAGTTTATTTCTTCATACTTTTTTCACATGGACACAACTTTAGCTTCACAGATGTACATTAAGTTTTTTCTACACTAAGAGGTACTGAACACAATGTGAAAAGAGTCTCAAATTTTGAACTCTGGAACAACATATAGATGTTAAGAAAAAAATTATTGTGTAACAGTTTTGTGGGACAAGATGCAGAATTTCACCTTGAAAAGTTTGATCTCCAAAGATCTATAGATGAATCTTAGTCATCTTCATAGAGTTTAATATTGCTATTAATTTATCTTCAGTTTTAAATAAATATATGTACAATTTAGATTGATAGCACTTTTTTGTTATATCTGAATTTGACTTGACAGTGCTAAACAGAATATGAAGTGCTGCAGAGACACAGTCAGACCTGGGTAGGTTACCCATTGCTCAATAGTTATTCTGTCAGTTAAATACAGAGAAAGGCCTCAAAAAAAATTTTTTTTTTTGCTTGCCTTGACTTAATTTATAAGCTGTCTTGCAAGAAGCTTAGAGCCATAATAGAGTAAAAGAAGACAGATGGTCAATGTGTTAAAAACAACTTCAGGAAGACCCTTCTACCAAGTCACGAGGTTCAGACTGGTCGCCCTTTGCTTTCTGAACTACTGCTCAGGGAGGAGTCCAGGTAAAGCTGGACTTAGCTTCTTAGCTTCTGACTATAAAAAACTCTTCAGACTCTATGTTCTGTCACAGGTTCAGTTTAATACAGCCAGAGCTCTCTGCCTTTGCAGAGGGATCCCCTCAGTTACTTTCTTGTGCCTCTTAAAGCCTTAATGTATGACATGCACCTGTTCATGTGACAAGTGCGTGTCTTTTGTCCCATCAATTTTTCAACAGTTACACATCCTCTTTGATGACTGGAGTTTTGGTGCAGTTGCTTTAACCTTCTTACACATAGTTTCATAATTTTTTTGTCCCATCTGCACCAGAACTTCATCTGCCTTCTGCTCACTTCAGGTAGAATGTTTCCATTCTTCATTTCCAAGAATTATAGTTCAAGCATACAATCTTCATTAATATTTTTTAAACAATTTCATTATGTTAGTTAAGTTAGAATGTATCAAAGTCATATAAAATTATTTACCATTCCTCTTGGACAAAGAAGAATTCCTGATTAAGTTCACTGAGGTTGGTGGATGGAGGAAAGGCTGTGGATGTTTTTTACCTGGACTTTAGCAGGGTCTTCGATACAGAGTCCCACAGTATCCTCCTGGAGACACTGGCTGCCCATGGCTCAGATGGGAATACTCTCCACTGAGTTAAAAACAGTTAAATCCAGTTGGCGGCCAGTCACAAGTGGTGTCCCACAGGGCTCAGTATTGGGGCCAGTTCTCTTTAACATCTTTATCAATGCTATGGACAAGGGGATTGAATGCACCCTCAGCAAATTTGCAGACAACACCAAGTTGGGTGTGAGTGTCGACCTGCTGGAGGGTAGAGAGGCTTTGCAGAGGAATCTGGACAGGCAGGATGGATGGGCTGAGACCAACAGGATGAGTTTCAATAAGGCCAAGTGCTGAGTCCTGCTCTTGGGTCACAAAACCCCAGGCAGTGCTACAGGCTTGAAGCAGAGTGGCTGGAGAGGTGCCTGGTGGAAAAGGACCTTGGGGTGTTGGTCGACTGTCAGCTGAAAGTGAGCCAGCAGTGTGCCCAGGTGGCCAAGGCGGCCAACAGCATCCTAGCGTGCACCAGGAACAGTGTGGTGAGTAGTACCCAAGAGGTGATTGTCCCCCTGTACTCGGCATTGGTGAGGCTCCACCTCAAGTACTGTGTCCAGTTTTGGGCCCCTTACAACAAAAAAGACATTGAAGTGCTGGAGTAGGTCCAGAGAAGGGCAACAAAGCTAGTGAGGGGTCTGGAGAATAAGTCTTATGAGGAGAGGCTGAGGGAGCTTGGGTTGTTTAGAGAAGAGGAGGTTGAGGGGAGACTTTATTGCTCTCTACAATTACCTTAAAGGAGGTTGTAGAGATGCAGGGGTGGGTCTCTTCTCCCAAGTCACAGGCGAGAAGGCACAAGGAAATGGCCTCAAGTTGCACCAGGGGAGGTTCAGCTTGGATATTAGGAAAAATTTCTTTACTGAAAGGGTTATCAAGCATTGGAATGGGCTGCCCAGGGAGGTGGTTGAGCCACCATCCCTGGAGATATTCAAGAGGCGAGGTGACATGGTGCTCAGGGATATGGATTAGTGTTGGGTTGATGTTGTTTTGGGTGTGGTGTGTGGTTTGTGCGGGCTTTTTTGTTTGTGGTTTTTTGGTTGTGGTTTTTTTGTTTGTTTGGGTTTTGTTTTGGTTTTTTTTTGCCATTGGTTGGACTAGATGATCTTAAAAAGTCCCTTCCAACCTAGGTGATTCTGTGATTCTATGTGATTCCGTGTTGCCAGGCTACAGCCTGCAGCCTAAGGAAGGCTTCACTTATGCTAAGCAAAATTTCAATTTCCAACACAATGGTTAATAAGAAAATAATTTTTCATGGTGGCCAAGATGAATTTGCAAAGGTGTGGGAGGAAAATGCCTTTTGTTTCTTTCTTCTGGCTACCGTTAAGTGCTTAATATAATGTGTAATAGATTTTCTATATGGTGGTCATTACAGCAAAGCTTGCAGTTTACAATACATTGCAAATGTGTACTTAATAAACTAGTGATTCAGCAGTTAATTTCCATTGACAGGTATGATTCTTGGCATAGTTATTTCATTGAAATAAATAACTGAAAAATGTTGCTTTTTGGTGGTAGTTCTACTTTTTGTCATTTTCATCATGAAAAATATCAATGAGCTGTTTATTATATTTCTCATTATTTCCTTTTTATGCTTTTTAAAGTGCCTGAGAGTAAAGGAGGAGAGGAAATTACCCTTAATTTACCAGGTTTTTTTAGTTGCCAAATATACAGGCTTGTTGCCATGGAGATCAGTGCGTAACTCCGATGCCTGACTCGCTGCTGGTAAAGTGAGCACCTTAATGGATTATCAAGTGAATGTTTGACTATATTAAATAGCTAAATAAACTACAGGGATTAGAACAGATTTATTTTAGGATGTAAGGGAGGCTACTGATATCTCCCAACATCCACTCTCAGACTTCATTACCTACTTGTAAAAGACATACAGCTTTTCATTCTCTGCTCCTATTTCATGTCATGTTTTCTTAGTACCACAAAAGAATATGTACTAATTATAGCCCTTCGAGAAGTGCACTGTGAAACTGAACTGAAAAGCTAATATAAATATGGAAGTTGCATGTGCTGTGGCACTTAAAGAGCGGGAATTTAACTTGGAGTGCAATGCAGAAGTGATTTGAAGTGCTGTGAAAGAATGGTTTCTTTTTATGTCTAAAGTGGAAGAATAGATTCTTGCTAATGACTGAGCCATCTCAGAGAGAGGATGGGGACTTCTTCCTTGCGTCTTTTAAATCCTATAGCTGATTCAGGGCTCCTAGTACTGATTTTTGCAGTGAAAGAACTGAGGGATTGACAGCAAGGCTCTTTTAAGATTTTTAAGTGCAAATGTCCCCTATTATTTTTGCAATTATGGACTAATCTCACTTTCTCCTTATATTGTGGAGATTCTCACTGAGCAGCTCATATACAGACCTGAGAAGGGAAGAAAATGCAGCTCTGCCACTTCTTCCTTCTAGTTAATTGCAGAGACCGATTACTTGCACCACAAGAAAATATCATATGAGAGAGTAGGTCTAGGGATATAACATTGTCTATTGTACAAAGGAATGCTGGAACATTTTGTGCAAGGAGAGCTGGCTTCTCTCCCACACGCATCTCCTTATAAGGCAATACCTTGCCTTATAGATACTTTACATCTCAGAGGCTTAACATATTTTATCTGTATAATCCTTATTCTTCTGTCTTTTATCTGGCCTTTCTGAGCATATTTTAATCCAATTTCCTTGGGAAGCATGATTTGCGGAAGGAAGTGATCTCGCTTTTTTGTTAACTACTCATGCAGGCCAAGAGAATTTGGATAGCTGAGATGTTCATGTTTACGTGGACTGTAGCTGTGACTGTCTTTTCCATATACTGGGAAAGGGAGGGAACTTTCACTCTCCTTTCCAGCTAGACTATGTGTGCACTGATTTTAAGACAAATCATATCAGAGCTGTTGTTTGGGGGGATTATATTTTCATCTTTTATTGTCAGTAAAATTTCTCCATCTAATCACAATATGAGGTTATATTCCTCATCCTGCTAATTGTCATCATATTCAGAAGTTCTCTCAAGTTTGTCCTTATCTTCCCTCTTCAGTTTGTCTCTAATTTGGATGAGTAGGTTGAGTTATGCCTGTAGTCCTCGGCTGCATGTGTTTTACCACATCTATTTTCTCTGAATGCAAAAGATTAATTTGGTTTCAGTTGGACATAGGAATCATTGAGATCTACAAACATTAGAATTGTCCAGAATTAGAAGAAAGGAAAAGTTGATTACTGAATTGATGAAGCATACAGATGAGCTTGGAAGAACTAAGTTAAACTGAGATTTGAATATTGAAGTTTCACCATCATATTTTGTCTTTAATGTGAAATATGAAAAGCAAAGAAGGTACTGAATTTGTCAGCTTCTCCGTTGACATTTTCCCTAACCTGTCCTGTTTTCCAGCTTTCCATGGTAGTGTTCCATGGCCCTCCCATGCTAAAACACAACTTCTGTAGAATTAGTTTGTGTGGATGTAATATTTATAAGAAATTAGACGCTGGAAGCAAGCGAAGAAAAAAAAAAGATTTAATACTTTTACATTGTTCACTCTGTATTTGTAATCAGTTAAGTGTTTAATAAATAAAAAAAGTAAACTGAAAATTTAATCCTTAATCCTTTCTGCGAGGCTTTTCTCTGTAACAATTTTCTCTCTAGTATCTCAAATTGTGAAAGCCCCATTTTGCTTGTTTATAGAAATAATTGACAAGAATACTGTTCTTATAAGAGGGGAAAAAATTTGTTTGGAGCTAAAGATGTTTGTATCTAAAAGAGAGTTGCCGAGTGCCATCTGCATTTTTATAGCTGTATAAGCCAATGTTTGCCAGAGTAGGTGGCCTCCTTCCCCAAAATCTGAAAGATAACGTGCTGTTCAGGACATTATGTGAGCATCATATAGCAGTCTGGACCACTACTCGAGATGAATAAACCAAATCTTCAGTGGAGACCTGCTTCAAGTTGACACTGTGTAAGTCACCAGTTAAATATCTGATCCAGATAAAAGTGGTAGAATATTGTTTATTTTCTTATAACAGTAAAACTATACTTGAAATCCTTTCCAACATGGACACTGAAAATTTGGAAGTGTGCTGAAGACTAAATATCTAGAGGATTTATCATAATGAAGACCTACTGTAGTTAAATGAGAAAAGGTGTGGTATCTGTTTAGTAAATGACAAAAGTGATTCATGTGTAATGTTATTCGCATTTTGTGTTGTGACTAAGAAAAGCAGAATTCCTTGGTGAGAAAACACAGAAAAGAATAGAATGGAATCACATATGCTTCATTGTTGCCTTCAGTAATGGGTAAATATGCAAACCATAAGGTATTAACTGATATCTAAGACAGCGATTAAAATGTTTAATGAATAAGAGACTAGATAATTTCAGTGTTTTTAACAGCTAGGGCCTTTGAAGACAGACGCACATAAATGCATAGATTATTGTGGGCAAATACTCTAGTCAATTACAGTGTCAGGATGTTACTCCCAACACATTAGTCTAAATTCTATGCAGTAATTAACAGATATGAATAAAATAAACAAAGTCTTTTCTATATTCTGGTAAGTAGTTATTTATAGCCACTCTGGGAAAGTTTGAATTATTGTCTGTTCTAATTATGCTAAGGACTTTTTTTATTAGGCATGAAGGTCTGACTGTGAGGAATTAACAACTGCCTAAAATGTCTTTGCGTTATAGCTAATCAGATATCTTGGCAGAGCTGATTCTTATATTTTTGGGTTTATTTTTCTCTTCATTCATTTTCCATTCATTTATTTATTAGTCAAATCTGGAATCATAAATCATGCTCTCAACAGTAAAATCATCCCTTGTCTAAGACAGGAAAGCTCGCTCTTTTCCCCAGGAGAGCCTCCCCATTATCTGTTTTCCCCAAACCTCCTCCTTTCCTCCTCAGTGTTTCTCTTTCCATCTAAGAGATTTCTGTTATAACACAAAACCTGCTAAGAAGGAGTAATCAGTAAATGGTGTGCTGTACATGTTCTTCCCTTAATACATCTTTGAGAATAAATATGTAGGTCATGCCTGTCTGGGAATAAAAGACCTGTAGAAGGTTTCTGTCATGAATATGTATGGGCAAGTCTGCTAAGAAATAGGTGTATACTGTGTTCCACACTTCTTTTTACTTGCATTATTTTAAGTGGAAAACAGGATCAAGATTTAGCCTTTTAATTAAACATTAGGGTAGCTTTATAGAAAAAACTAAAACCCCTTTTGTACAATAGTTTCCCTCAATCCCCTGACTGAATAAATGAATATATAGCAATAGGTACATATGTGAGTTCAAAGAATAAATTCTATTTAATTGTAATTTCTACAGTATCCTTCCTCTAATGAATATACCGAATATTTTAGATGGCAAAGAAAAAAGTTAATTGTGGCCTAGATTCTGAACCTTGATGTCCTAAAATATTCCAGATGTAACTGCAACAAAGATCAGTATTTTCATGTAAACTCGTCAAAAGATTGCAGTAAATGCCACATTTCTGGGTTTATGCAGTGATAACCTACTCTTCATTTCTGCTGTGAACTTCTTTACGAGCAGACTCAGTAACTTTAGAGTCTGCAGTCTAAAGACAAAACTTACCTATAAAGAAAAAAGAACATTTCTGTATTAAAGATGTGTGATAGCATATATGGGAACTTCGCAGTAGGAAATTTTGTATTACCTTGATGCTGGATCCCATCAGTTGTGAGGGATGATGATCACTGGATCAAAGCATATAGAAATAAGATTTAAATGAACTTCAGAATTAGTTCCGAAGCAGAGATAAGTGGCTGTGAATACATATTTTAACTTGAAAATGTCTTTCCTCCAAATTTTCTACACATTTTAGTGTGAATAAATATATCACTCCATGAACTTGGATTCAACTGGTAACATTCCTTCATGTTCCTAAATTTCTTATTTTGAGCTCATGATTTTATGGTTTCGGACATGCTAAACCCATAGTGCTAAGAGTTGTGGGCGTTTGAATCTGGGCCTGCTGGTACAGAATAAAATTACTCAGATGGTAACATTTCTCATTCTTTCAGCTGCATCCAGCAGTAGCAATCACCATGGCTCGATGAGAATTCTCTTAACCCCACTGTTATCTAATGTCAGTATTTTCTGTGAGCTCTACTATTCTGCCTACAAGCATATTTCTGTTATGTGCTTGAAGATCCTTGAGATAAACATTTGCTGCATATCAGAAGCCAGGCTCAAACAGTATTGTTATTTGTCCAGTTCTGTTTCCATCATTTTTTCTTAGCATTATTACTTACACTTAGAATTTATGTTCAAGAACTTAATTATTTAGTTTTGTTTCTGTTCTTGTTGCTGTTGGACATCAGCAGATTTAGGCTGAATAATGAATTAAATCTGCCAATGAAGCTGTACTTTAAAGGGTTTAAATTCTTAGATATCCTTTAGGGCACTGGGCAAAATGCTATTTCCTTTCATTCTCCCTTTTACTTGAAGGAGTTTGAGTTCATGGTTTAAAGGGACATAGATGACATAAAACTTGTAATCAGATAAAAGTTTTGAGAATGCTGATGTTTGAATGTACCACATAATCAAGTACTGGTTTATATCTCTGTTGTAATAGAGGCACTTTGTGTATTTAATTAATCTTTTGTCCTTTGATAAATATTTGGCTCTTAGCCAAGTAGTTGGCCACCCACAGTCTTTCATCTCTTGTACTAATTGACTGGAATCCAGCAGGTCACAATATCTGGCAGACAACAAAGTGGCCTCTGAATTCTGGCTTCTGAAACAATTTAGTTTGTTTTTTTCAATTAAAAAATTTGCATATAGTCATACTTAACAAAGAGGAAGCTGAATAGCACACTATGAATTAAAAACCAGATTGCATAGTCCACAGGCAATTACCTGTGTCTACTTTCTTGTAAAAAAAATTCCTACACATTTATTCTTAAAAGGATTTGATGAAATTTGTATACTGAACCAAGAGTGTTCATAGAGGAGAGGATCACTGCATAGACCAGATGATTAGGAAAACATCCTGACAGATGAGGAAAGGATATCACTCATAAGAGAAAAATGAGCATTCATACTGTTAAGTGAATTAACATTGATTGGAGGTGGTGATGAGAAGACCAAGTCATCTCTTTTGACATGATATATGAAAATATGACATATTTGAATACATTAAATGATAATATGATATGAAAAAACATGTCCTTATTGATCAAGGATGGAAATACTGAAATACATTATCTATACATTACACTAACATATAAATGATAGTATCATTTGATTTGAGAATGTTGCAGTAAGATTTATTGTGTTATGTTTCTGCTCACTATTGAAGAGAGGCAGAATGATAATTTGATGTCACAGTGAGGAGGATTCCATTTCACTTTCTTGCTCTGTATATCAAACCCATTTAAGGAGGGCAACACAGTGTGAAAATAAGTGATAATTAAACAGTTGCTTTATTTTTGTATTTGAAACAGAGATGTACAGTGATATATGTGTGTCGCACCTCTGTAGAAGTAATAAAAAACAAAGCTGGACTGACGGTCGTACATTAGGGAAACAGATTGACAAAGTAAAGCCTGCTTTACAAAGTAAAGACTGTTTGTTGCATTCTACAAAAGTAGAAATTGGTGCTTGTCTTCATTTTCAGTAACTGAGTAATGCCAAGAAAAAAAGTTATAAAAATAACATTTGCAATTTTCCAAGGTATCTTTATCAACAACACCTAAACACAAAATCTCCTATAGCATGTCTCATTAATAAGTGAATGTAAATCAAGTGTTAGCATAATCATGCAAGTTATTTATAATTACAAGGCAATTTAGACATTAGCAGCCAAGTAGCAGAAGTTGGTTTAGACGTGCAGAAATCTATCACAAATTATATTGCTACCTGTTATAACTGAAGTGTTCTGATTAATGTATTGAGATGGTAGAAATTAAACAGCCTGTAGTTAGATAATGATACAACAATAATAAAAGGTTCTGTATTTTTGCTGAAGCAAAGTATCTTGGCAAATAGCAGTTGAAAACAAAACCATTAGTAAGACGTTTGTAGGTCAAGACTTGTTTCTAAATATAACAGGTAAATAGATTATTTACCTGTGTCAGATGAGTTAGAGCCTTGTATTGGTGTCAATACGCACACAGCTCCCTGGTGAAAAGCTATTGGTAATGAATTCATGCAAATACTCTTCCTCCCTGTAGGTTACTCTTTTGACTTTAAAGAACTAGCTCTTTTAAACACTTGTATGCATGGGGAAAATTTTACTTTTTCTGTAGTTCCGTATTTTGGCAAAAAGGGGAAAATATTTTCCTATATTTGTTTTCCGTTCCATCTCTTGTCCTTTGTATTTGCCTTTTTCTGGTTTTATTTATTTATTTCTGTAATCTTTTCTTCAGTTGTAATTAACGTTATCCTTCTTTGCATTTTAGAAATTTTTTTTTTATTTAATTCCATTTGTGATTAGCATTCCATCAATCTTGATCATACCAAGGTATGTCATTAGAGCACAGACTAGGAGCCGGTTGATTTTTAAATTACTGTCTTCCTGTGACTTTTTAATAAGAAGGTAATGGCAAGTGTCACTTATCCAATATCAAGCTTTGCAACTTTTAATTTTTAAGTGCATGGTCAGCTTTGGAGAAAGATGGGAGTCATTTCTATCTTGCTAGAAAAATATCACTAATAATTTTGGCAAGTACTGGTACATCTTATTCATGTTTATTTTGACAAATCCCCTCAATTGTCTTTAGTATTTTAATAATTTTATGCTTTGGACAAAGAAAATATCATCCTTCAAGTCAAGGTGTTATAGCATCTTGTCTGCTTCAGATATACTTTCTGAAATAAGTTCTTCTGCTGATATGAAAGCAATTTGTGATATGTTTTTATATGCTGGAACTTCATAAACTAGCTTACATTAAAAACATCAACTCTGGTAACTTGTTCAAGTGTTCAAACCTTGAGTCATGTGGGGCTGAATTGTTGCACTGCATTTTATTGTCTTGGGTGAGGATGCATATAATCTGCAGCAGAAACATGTGGAAGATCAGTTTAACATCTATTCTTTTCTTGCGTTCAGTAAGGGAAAGGACATGATCTCTTTCAGCCTTTGAACTGAATTAAATAGCTTCTGTTGGTCTGCAAGCACAGAAGGAAATTAGAGCCACTTCCAGCCCTCAGTTCCTGGTTATCTTAATTGCAGTAGGAACAAGTTCACTTTGCTCCTAGAAAGCAAGAGGTACTAATGAGCACGACCCTTTGACTGCTGTGTATGGTTTCTTTGTTGTAAGACTCTTGCTCACCCTTATATGTTGATATTCTGAAATCCTGACCTTTTTTATTTTCAGTTTTGTTCCTTTAACCTCATTCTCATTAGTATTAGGCATTACCAGAAATAATTTTCTGATAAAAGCTTCTGGCTACCTTCTTATCTCATTATCAGTCAAGGACAGCTATGTGACACGCTGAATTTACTGAATTGTGTTGAACTTATTTCTAACTTCATAATTGTTTAATTTTCTGTTTAGGCAAGGATTTCTAGGAACTTTTCACTTTTGCTAAGTATGGTACAACAAAGTAAAATATGGCTCTTTATGTGAGCTATTAAAGGAATTGCATGTGTGTCAGGTCTTTTCTGACCATATTCTGTGCACACTTGTTCTGGGCTTCAAGGTTGATTCAATGCTGGATTTTATTTTGTTTTAAATGTAATAGTGTATTTATTCAATTTTTAAACCAGTTCATCTGTGAAATACAGAGAAAGTAACCAAATATTGTAACATGGATGTTGTCCATGTAATTGCAGGTCATAAGCATCACTGTGAAATGCTTATGTTATAACAGCAAACGTGCTATTGTCTCATCTTGGCCTATGATGGAAATTGCTTTAAGCCTCATTAAATCGTAATTAGTATTTTCAACTCAAAAGGGTGGTGGATCAGATTCTGATATATATATATTATGCTTATTAGCTGTTTATGTTAAATAAAACATGCTACACTGAGTCCAGTGGGAGTGACGTGGAGTAAGATAATATGAGAGATGAGAGGAAAGGAACCTGGCCCACTAGAGATGCTAATGCAAGAAGTAACTACAGGTAACACATGTCTATGCCATGCAGTTGGTGACCTTGTAGCATTCTCTTCTGAGGAAAAAAATAGTGACGAAGACAGTAAATCCCTAAAATGTTTGACTCCAAACGTTATTGCAGTGAAAGTACCAATTTTTATGGTCTTATATGCCATAAATCTAGCCACAAAGATATCTTAGTTGAAAAATAAGTAGCAGGACGTATGATAAGTAAAGCATCTGTACATTATTCTTACATAAGGTTACCCAACATCCCACTAATAAGGAGGTTCCTCAATCATTGCTGTGTACTCTTCCACCCACGTATGAAAAACACTCAACTTCTAGATTTAACTTCTGGATTAAAACTGACTTATAACTGGATTCTGTAGTCTGTTTCCACAGATGAGAATCAGAATGGCATACTTGAAACATTTCAGCATCCTCAGAAGCTTTGTTTGTGATAATCAATGGCTTTTGTACACCTGTGACTTACAATATAGACCTTCAGTCTGTTCAGATCTAGCTTGTGCACAGGCTTTTTGCTTAGTGACCTAGGTGATTTGACATGAGTATTGGACTTCTTAGGGAAGGTAGAATTTATTAGAATAGCAAGCTATTTGCTTACAAAGGACATAAATTTTCAAATACAGACTTAACTATTAACAATTTTATATTTGGATATTTAATGGTATGATTCATTTGTAAGAGGAGTTTTATGGCTAACAGTTGAACGTTTGAAAGTATGTAGATAAACAATGAGTGTTTGCAGGATGTAACACAAGACAAAAGGGATATCTGTGATACAGTATGTCTGGAAATAAAGAGAGGCATTCTGGTGTGGATTTTTTGGACTGTGTAATATAACATGCAAGCTATCATGGCTAGGACGAGTCTTAGAAGCAGGTGTTTTGCTGTTTTCTTGACTGGGGAAAAAGTCCATTTCAGAATTTTAGCTAGAGAAGTCTCTCAATATGTTGTTTTTACTTTGCTTAAGAGCCAGACCTCTGTATTTAGAAAATTCAGTCAGGGAGATAAAGAGCCCTAGTTATAGACAGTAAGTAATTCCTGTTGGGATATGTGAATTCTGAAAGGTGGATGCTACTTTCCTTGAAATAATCTGATTGGAATGACCTGATAAGACATTTCCCTGATGCACAAAAATATGTATAGATGTTTAGACATATATTTCTTTGGATATAAACTTTCAAATATAAATTAATATTGAATGTGTGTGGAAAAAAAATATTTTTGTTAGTGTTTAGCAAGCTTGTATGACAAATGTTCTTCAATAAAGACAGTTCATTTTCACTTACAATAAGAAAAGGAATCAATTTTCCTTAACAATGTGAGTACTTTGTAAAAATAAACTATTACATTAGAAACACACAGACTTTCTTTAAGGGCACATTCTAAAAGAGATTTTGCCATAACTTTTCTGTTTTTTTCTTTGTATGAACAATCATGCGAGTTCAATGTGAACTTGAACAAAAAAGTCTATGATTTATGTATGGTTATTTAGTGCAACATTTTGTGGTTTATTTACATGCTATTCAGAATAAATCACCATGAAATACCTCAATTTTGAAATCATCATTAAATTTATTTATCTCTTCATTTATTTTTCAAAATAACTGTAAAGCCAGCACTCTTTCTTTCAACTTAGACCATTCAGTGTATGATATAGTATTTTACAGAGTTTGGATGCTAGGAGTTTTCAGTTAGATGGTCAATAGCTTGTAACTGAAGTAAAGGTGATATGTGCCATAGTGAAGAATGGACCATGTAAAATGTCTAGACAGCTGTAGTCGGAAAACAGATTTTAAAAATGAATCTTGGATGACAGATTATTAAAAGAAAGGAAGTTATAGTTCCAGAGTTCACTGCACGGTCAGAAAATACGAAATATTTCTTTAGTCCAAGTGATGGAGGATTACGGTTGCATGCTTATAGCAGGGAGTTTCTTAGCTATGATCCCCATTCATAATTTTTAACTACAAAAGGGAAGTTAATTTCATGGGTCCGTAACTTCTGTTATTTTGAGGTCAAAGCAGAGCTTTTCTGAACGCTGACCTAGAATATCCAAAGTATATTTTCAATGGAGACATTCAAAACTGTATATATTGAATGTTGTATAGAAAGTATAAGCGATTATTAATTTATTACCAAAACTACAGTGGATAATATATCACAGAAGTAATATTTGAATCATAGAATGCTTCCGGTCAGAAGGAACTGTATGGTTCACTTCCCTCTTCAAAGCAAGGCCAACTTCAAGGACAAAAAGTAATTAATAAGTGCTTAACTTGAACAATCTTTTTTTGAATTCTTCCTAAAAAAGAAGCAGCTCTGACACACAAACCTAAAGGTGGTTAAGTCCTGAGAATTAGCTGGTATGGTAGAATAAAATGGAGAATAATGTATGGTCAGGGAGTTCAATGACTGCATTTTTGAGGGCAGAAGTACATTGTGCTACTTAATGCTAGTGAAGACAAAGTGAAAAGAGAGATAGTGCAATATATTGGTATTGACAGTACAAAAGATTCATGGTGCTGAGGGATTGAACAAAAACATAAGCTACCTGCCCATCTGAAGGAAAAGAGGTACAGTAGGTTTATGAAACAACAAAGTAGGTTTGAAACTTTCTGTAGAAGCTAATAAATTAATATGTAACTGTTTTTCATTTGAGTGTGCTTGCTGGGCTTGAGATCAAAGAAGCTGGTTTTGATATAAAAATGGTGAAGTGTTTTTCCTAAGTTGTTGAGCAACATTGCTGAGCAATAGCCAGAGGTTGGGGCATTTTTTGACATTTTTGTCATTACAAAATTGTTCTGTGCCACAAATTATTGGGGAAATACTAATTTCTAGCCTAGATGTGCACTGGTGGAGCAGGAAATGTAACCTGTTTTAACGAGCAGCTTCTGTATTTTTCTGTAGTTCTTTCATGAAGGACAAGAACTATCATAGTCTGAAAGCCTTTCCTGGACATGTACACATCAAATTATTAATGTATGTGTCTGCCTGCCAGTGATGCATGCATTGCAAATTAAGCTGCATAAGTGAAGTCTTCTTTGATTTTTGTCCCCATAGAATCATAGAATGATTAGAGTTGAAAAGTTCTAACCCCCCTGCCATGGGCAGGGACACCTGCCAGGTTGCTCAAAGCCCCATCTGGCCTGGTCTTGAACACTTCCAGGCACGGGGCATCCACAACTTCCTTGGGCAACTTGTTCCAGTGCCTCACCACCCTCAGAATAAAGAATTTCTTCCTAGTATCTAATATAAATCTACCCTCTTTCAATTTAAAACCATTACCCTTGCTCTATCACTACCTTTTCAGAGTAAATGAAGCTGAATCTAGTGCTGAGTAAATGTAAATACTGAACAAATCATTGAACTGTTGGTTCATTTCGTCCTTTGAGTTGCCAGCACAAACAAACATTGTGCTACAGAACTGTAGTTATTCAACATATAGTTTATTAATGGATTTCAACCTATGGTATTGATTTGTATGTGTATGTGGGTAAGAGGCAGGTGTAAATACAACTATAGCTATGACCAGTTACTATTTGTTAATCTCAGAAGATGTCTGGCCAGGAAGTCATATAGTGCTAGTTTAATCTTCCTGAAAGGACAAATACAACTTTTTCATCTGGGATGTGTCTGGTCTAACTAGGTGAATTGTCTTATTTGTCACGAAACTTCCTGACATACAAGAGTACTAGTTTGCATCACAGCAGGAGCTGTGAGATCCATTAGTCTCTCACTCAAAATGTTGTATAAAAAAACCACACAAAATAAATTGATAGTAACTAAGCGCTATCTTTTATTTATTAAAGAATTTTTTACTAATATAATTTGTATAAATATTGCAATAATTTATTAATTGAGCTGTCTTCCATTGCACAGTCAGTAGCCGAATTGAAGAGAAATAAAGGAAAAGAAACTCTGTGCACTCAAAGATGACTTCTTAGGAAGAATTCAAATGACGTAACTTTCTTTATCTTTTAATTTTGTTTTTCAGAATGACAAATCCCCAGGGCGTTCCACAAGTCGATCAAGTAACATTTCAAAGGTAATGAAATCTATTTCCTTTTTATAGAATTTAAAGAAAACTAAGTTTATCAATTATAGTACAGCACTTTACTCCATTTAACCATATATGCATCTTCTGATATTTTCTTTATAAGCGTAAGAATAAGGTTTTACTGCCCAATGTTATGGTTTCCATGTAAAATCTATCTTAAAGTATAAATATGCAGTTATTTATTACTGTAATATGTGTGATAATAACAAGTAAATAACAGTTGCACTTTTTGGACCTGCTTTCTACAATTAATTAACATTACATTAAAACTTTGTCTTTAGATAGAATGACTGCTTGATTTGCTCCCTCTGCCCTACCCAAATACTAACAGCTGTAATGTATAAAGCTATGAATGTGTCATCATTTTGGACTGAATTCCTTTTATAGGGATTTATGGTTCACTACAGCCAAGACTTTATGTCTAGATGCTTTTTAGTTTCTAGGAAACCAAAAAGAGAGAACTGTAAGGAGAAGCGAAATGTGATTTGTACTGGAGTTCTTTGGTTTTAACCCCCCCTTTTTCTGTATTTTTGGTTCAGATGTGGCTGAAATCTATGCCAAAATGCCAGGATATACAGGAGGTAAAAGCTAAAAACTCAATAATTGTTTGAATCCCAGACTAAACATCTGCCATGTGTTATGTTTGTATCTAAAGATTAAATATTTTTCCATCCAGTGCAAACACAGTATCTGTAGGCCCCTTCCCCACAATATTGTTGGCTGTAGGATACAACCTGTAAAACTTTTCTTTTCAGAGCTGTAAAAAAAAAACAACTGTGATTTCTTAATTAAAGAAATACATATATGTTGGGTTTTGCTCTTCTAAGAAGGAATTAAAATAGATGTACAATATATCCAGCCTGTTGAAGGACATGGCTGGATCTCTTTCTGACCAGTTGCCTATTTTAAAAAAGCATATAGTTGTATACTTACAAGCTTGATCCTGGTATATATGTGTTATTTACACTAACAATTAAAAGTGCATGTATGTAGATCTAATTATTGTAAATCTATGCTGATTTGATATTACTTTTTCCGCTTTTTAAAGTCAGTTTTGCATGTTACATTGTGACAAAGCATAAATATATTCACTGACATGACATATGGCAGTGACATTTATTTTGAAGTAATTTCTGCAGTAATCACTACACGTGCATATTAGAAAGGGGTTCTTGCATCTTTTAAAGTAGTACATCAATAAGCAAGGTTTTCAGGCGTGCACTTAATCTGTTTCTGATGTATAGCATCATTCATTCTTTGGCATCAATTTTTCCATGTGAAGCTGCCTGCCAGTGAAAATTTTGAATGCTGAAAGACACTAAATTGGAAAGCCAGTTTCCAGTTCATTGTTGCTGTCAAAGTGCTTTTCTTGTAAAAATGGGGAGGTATATGTGTATCTATACATAGAAAAGCGAACACTGAACTTTTCAGCTTAATGTCACCTGGCACAAAGTAATATTAACAAATATGCCACCTCAAAACAAGATTGGAAGCTTCTAGGGGATGTAAACTACATATCAAAGGCAAGAGTTGAGTTCTGTGCAGTGGCAGATCTTGCACACAACAAAAATTTCAATTGACAGAAAAATTAGAAATATTGACAGAATATCTAGAAATATAAATTGCATTAATCAAAGCACATTGCTTTGATTTTTTATCTCTTTTTGCTTTCATTCACCTGTATGAATAAAAAGGGTCAAATAGATAGTTACATTTTAATTGTTACTGTGCATTGTGTGCCCTCGGTTGTGTATGAGGCTCCTGGTCCAGAGTGGAGTAGATGCTCCCTGATAATACTGGATTTTGTAACACCTTGTTTGTGAAATCAAATATAGCAAATACAGATTCATATTTCATAATGCTCTTAAGTTATTTATTCAGAGAGGACACCTGAGGTTTGCAGTATATGCTTGGGCAATTTTGTGTACTCGGTACATTACCTCTGAATTACATGGTATTACAGATTAAACTGAATTGTTGGATATTGAATATGTCTTACCTAGACATAATAAGAAAGAATGGCTTTGTTTTGTTTGTTATTTACCAGATACCGGTTAGAATATACCTATTCAATCTATAGATTTTAAAATCAAACATTCCCTAGAGGGGCATCGGGGGGAAATCAACACTTCAGTTTTACCATTCACTTTTCCTGTTCATGGACAGCACAGTAATTTAGCATGTTGCAAAGACTTTCTTATCTCACATATAAGTTTCTGGTAAGAATTTCAATAAAAGCTATTTTAGGCAAATGAAAGGACAAAACCTAAAATATTTAGATATGATTTCAATATGAAATTATTTGTAAAGTCTATTGCAATACATGTTACTAAGTGAAAACACTAGCTGGCCAATATGTTTCTATATATATATACTATGATAAAGTAAAGCCAACTGGGATATTTACAAATCATTTTCATGTCACTATAAAATTCTTTAGCTCTACCTGTGAAAGTGATTTTTTTTTTTTAAAACATGTATAATGGAATATTTCATCAATATGTCAGGAGTAAGGCAAAATCCTGCAGTTTCATTCTGTTCACATGACTCAGAACTGAATCAAGTACTATTTTATTTGTGGGTGAGAGTACATGAACAGTGAAAACTGAGTGCAGTCGGGCTATAGCTCCCACTGCCCCTTGTCCACATAAGACACTGTGCTTTACCTCTTCTGCCCTTGGCTCTCCCCTGCCGTGCCAGCACCAGTTTGCTCGGTGGGTAGAAGAGAGAGTGAGCATTTGCTCAAACTAATTTGCTCATCCATCTCTGTGTTCTTTTCCAGCTCATTACTGTGACCTTAAATGTTCTGCTTGTAGGGTAGCCACTGAGTTAAATGCAGATTTTGGAAAGTAATTTCATGTCATTTTGTACTCTAACTCTTCTGTACTCTGCACAAATTTGTCTGTTTTCTTGACTGACTGACAGTTAGCTGTGGCTGTCTTCAGTGAATATCCACCTAGGACGTTCATTCATTCTCTTCAGCCTATACCTATACATATATCCATTTAACTGCCTGCGACTCTGAAGCAACTGCTTCAGTTGGTTTTCCAAGCAGAGACAATTAGGAAAATGCAGCAGTGTCTGATTGCTGCTGCACTTCTGGTAATAACATAGATTTTTTTAATGTAGAATCAATAAATCAATAAACAGCTCTTCTTGCCTCGTGCCCTGCTAGCATTGGGGATAATAGATCATATTTGGGACTGAGCTGTATTTCATATTATCTCGTAGTGACAAAGTGGAGCCCTAGTTACTAATTATGGCTTTCAAAACCTATCTACTGCAACACATATAAATAAAAACATAGAGGTATTGGAAACGTGAGGTATGAAACAGCCTTGCTGATTTTAATTTTATTCTTTTTTAACCCATAGGCTTTTTCTCCCACCCATTTCCGTGGTGTTATTAGTAGAGGCAACTTTATTGTTCTGTGTAAAAGATATCTTATGCAGTATTCTGGATTTCAGAATTATAATTAGCTTATCTGGGTGTGGTTAAAAACTAAGTAAATTAGAAACCTGACCTTGTTCATTACGTATTTGCAGCTGATTAGTTCAGTGCACTGTAGATTTTTCAGTAAACTTGTTACATCTTCCTAAAGATGTGTATAATCTAAGAGGAGAGCTAGTCTGAGAAGGATCTGGTGGATTAATTTCTTTCTGTTGTGGTTAACCAGTGGAACAAATATGGTGTTGAATTAAGGTCTGTAGAAGTTATGCTTATATGTGTTTCTGAGGCTGCCTGGTTACATTAAAATGCTTTCTGGAAGAAATTTTTCTAACACGTTGTAATTATCTTTCTGCATGTTAATTATGATTCAAGAGCTCCTTAGAGAAGGATACTCTCTCAACAGTAAGATTTGGAATTCTCTGATGGGATCTTTGGGCTCACTTTTCAGTGCAGAGAAACTCAGGCTTGGAGCAAATTGCCTGATTTTTGCTTTGGCTCAATTGCTTCTTAAAAGCCATAAGCAGGTGGTAGAACAATTTTTATTTACAAGTCTCTGAAGCATCCATCTAATAAAACTCTGTTGAGTTACATCAGGAAGAAGTGAGGTAATCAGTTTGGAATATTCAGTGTGATAATATTCAGTGGTCTAATTTAGAATATGAAAAACAACAGAGAAGGGAAAGAAAGAACTGATTTTATTATATGTTAATGCAATTTCTGAACTGCTATTTTTTATGTCAGGTTGGCTCTTCTTAGTAAGATCCAAACACAAATCGAAAACCACCAGCTTATCAGAGTATTGCCTGCTAAAGTTTTACATGGAAAATTTTTGTTGCCTATTTATTGATTGTGCATTTGAGCTATTCAGTTTGTGATTTTGAAATGTATCTCATAAGCTGAACATCAATATATTTAATATGTAATGTAATATGTTATCCTTTTAAATTATAAATTTCAATTTAATTTCTTCCATAATAGGGTTTTGATATTCTTTAATTTTTCATGCTGTCTCACACAAGGTGAATGTGTGAGGAGCCCTGTATCACAGTTCAGGTGATTTACACAACTTGAAGCAGAGCTCACTATGCATTTTTTTCAAATGGATAAGCATGCCAACCATGTCTTTGGTGGTGATATCAATGGAGAATGCATAGGATCTTCTGCTTGAATTATTGTAAGCACAAATAATAGGCTTTATGTTGGGAAAGGCATAAAGGGACTTAAATGTTCATCACAGAATAAAAAATACCAAGGACCCCAAGGACCACCTGGTCCAAACTTTCCTGGCAAAAGCACAGTCTAGACAAGATGGCCCAGCACTCTGTCCAGCTGAATCTTAAAAGTATCCAGTGCTGGGGAACCCACCACTTCTCTGGTGAGATTGTTCCAATGGCAGATTGTTCCTACTGTGAAAAAATTTCTTATCATGGACTTTGATAGCCTGAGAAAAGATTTTAGCACCTTCAAGATACATGTTACATGACTGAATCCTAAAGGACAGTTGTATGACCCCTTGTATTTTGCTACAGGGGACTGCACTGCTACAAGTTGCTTCACACTTGTTATTCTTAATATTCTTTGCCAGTTTCATACTAATCATAAATGACAATTCTCTTCCAGATTGCCATGGTGTCTTTTTTCAAGAAAACCTGTAGTTCCATTCTTTCCAACTGTATCTTCTAGATTACTGCAATAAGCAACTGGGAGAAAACTTACAGCTTCCAAACAAGAAAATAAACCAAGAAAAAACCAAGTCCTTGCTCTTGTAAAGTGTAAAATGTCAGCCTTCAAAAGTGCTGTTACAGTGAATAATATCCTGTATACAAAACCGGCATTAAAATGAGTGTAAATGTTATGTTAGTCATCTAAATGATTCTTCTTGCTCATAAACAGAATCATTAATATCAAAGGTGAAGGCTAACTTGGCACTTAAGTCTCATTATGATTCTGTTATTGTAAAAAACAACAGCACAAAGTAAACAAGTTAGTGAAAAGTATTTTGTTCATCAAAATATAAAGCAGAGGAAAGCAAAAAACTGGAACTAGATACAATGGCATAATAACTATTACTGCACTTTTTCCCCCTTAGATGTAAATGTTTGATTTCTTTGTCTAGAGAATTCTTTGTGGCTTGTCCATGCAATTTCTTGTTTATTTACAATAAACTTAACAAAAGACATAACCACAAAATTTACCTAAGTCTGCCTGAAATTTGAACTTTTGCATAAAATTACATAAAATTAATCTCAGTTCCAGGGGACAACAGGTAGAAAACAATACATTTTCAAATTATTCTTAAATATACTTGACCTGTTTTAAACTCATGTTCTAATGAGAGGGAATACATACAAAAATACAATTGTATGTATACAATAATACAGATTCTATTTTGTTAAAACACAGTTCTTAGCAACTGCTTATTTTGAATATACCTAAATGTGCCACATCAACATATACAGTCACAATTGCATGTATGTTTCAAATGTGTTAAACACCACAAACTTCATGTGTTTATAGAAACTTATTTTGTGTGTAATGCCTATATATAATTTCCACTTCTGTAAATACATGGTGTTACCACTGATTTCAATCCTATCCTATGATATGCAATACAGGTGAAATAATTTTCAATACACATAGTATGCAAGTTTATGACAGATGCTTAGTGTTTAGTTTTCAACAACAATTATGATCTGTAACATAACTACTCCATAGGTACTCCTGGAAAGTTTTTTTTCATCATGGCACACAGAAGCACATTTCAGGTCTTTGTCCTAAAAATAATACAATTAAGCAAACTTTATTTCTACAGTGATACAAAATTATTTATTGCTGCACTCTAAGGTTCCTTGTGCTTCATAAAAATATGGTGTCCCCTGTTTTTCATAATAACATGTTTCAGGCCCTCGCTGTCTTTTGGCTTAGTCATTTCAATATTCCTTCTACAGCTATTTTGCTTTGGTGCAGTTAGGTTTCTCTCTTGAAAGGGTTGGAATAAATAAATATCAAATTCACATCAGAGTAGAGTTATTCAAATGTAATAGTGGTATCCTCAGACATGGTACTTCATCCAATATGTGTCCTTTGTAGCCCATAAGACCAAATGAAGAATAGAATGAGTGTGTGCACTCACATACATATGGACTAGTGGGAGAATGGAAGGAATGTCATATGAATTGAAACTGTTTAGTATATAGAAATATTTTAGGCTGTGAGTCTTGCTGATGGAGGGGTATGTAGAAAGAGATGCCTTTTCCAAAGGGAAAAGAAAGTCTAAATGGTGTTCTCTGGATACTGACTACCTTCAGAAATAAAATCCTACAAAATCTAGTAACACATTTTGTGTTTCACCTTTCCTACAGGCTAAATTTGTGTTAAGCTTCTTACAAACAGTCAAAAGCTGCTGGCTTCAGGGCTCTGCACCTTTTGTGTAAAGACTAGCACATCTTTTGTTTCAGTTGCTTACATCTGCGTATTTTTGTCTATGAACTGAAAAACATTTTTATTAAGGAAGTGATAATGCCTAGAAAGATGCATCCTTGAAGAGAACCATGAATCAAAAATATTGCATTGCTGCAGCACAGAGACTTTTGCAAACTATAATCCATCTGATAATTCAAAGCTTAGCTTGCAGTGCTACGTCTATAGAAAGAGTGCATTTTTGAGTAGAACGTCTATCTTTAAAATAAAGGTTGACAAAGATCAGTAAGACAAGAGAGAAGAAATTTAAAAGCTTATTGCATCTACAAGTCAAGTTTGTAATTGGTTTTGTTGGTTTCATTTTTTAAATAGTAGGATAGATTTGTCACTTGCAATTTTACTTTGCTGGAAAGTAAACCTACTTTAATGATTTAAATTTCAAACCCTTTTCTAACAGGTTTATACTTACTTTCAAAGGCACTGAATGGTATTGCTCAGCAGAATTGTGGTGATATTTCCTCTACTTCCTTCTGTGTTACTTTTCTCTTTATTCTTTCTCTTCAGAGGCAGGAGGAAGGAGGACAGGAGAGAAAGAAAAAAATTAGAGAAGAGATGTGCAAGGAATAATGTAAAAAAAAAAAAATCTGTGAAAGAAAACGTAACAGAAATCGAGCTACCACTTAATTTAATGCTGTAAAGCCTTCAATCAGACTACAGTAACTTTGAGCACAAACCAGGAACTCCATCATAATGGAACTCCATCATAACAAAACAACAACAAAAAAAAGTAAACCCCTACAAAACCAAGAAGCCCCCTTCTCCCTTCTGAAAATCCACAGACTGGATCACCTGCTGAGCTTATTGCCATGCAAGCTGTCCTGTCATACACTTCTAAGGTAGCCATTCCTTAGAGTACTGCTATTTTAATAGGATAGAGTTTCAGCTCCTTAACTATATTTGTTGTTATCTGGGGGAATTCTGTGATGCATCACTTTTATAAAGCATGCCTAGCACAAGAATCATAGAATCAGAATACCAGGCTGGAAGGGACCTCAAGGATCATATGGTCCACCCTTAATAAAAGCAGGATAAAAGAATAGAATAAAAGCATTTGTCATATTCCCTGTCTGCCCTACCTACCTTCAGTTTTCTGTGACTTTGCACTTAGGCAGTGTTGCAAGCTGAGCAGCTTTTGGAAATGCCTTCCTTATACAGAACAGAGGTATTAGAGGATTCATTGGCCTCTCTGATGATATCTATGAGGCCATTTTATAGCAGGTATCTGTTACATCTGATTTGTTATTTTAAAGCTTAACTCCATTCAAATATGAATGGAGTTCTACTTCTGGAAGGTGGTTTTACTCAGTTTTTGTCATAGGTCAAAGTAGAGCTCTTCTCTCTTCTGAAGAAGAGGACAACTTGACTCGTTCTTGGACTAGTTTCAACTTGCAGTGTTAACCAATAGATGGCCAGTGCGGACTCTCATTTTTGTTACTCTCTGGAAAATTCTATCTGACCCTGAACACCAAAGACAAGACAATCTTAATTTGAAATTCTTACTGTTTTCCTCAGTTGAACTTAATTCTGTCCCCTGTATCTGTCTTTGCTGCAATCTCTTAACAGACTTGTATGTGTGGCATTAAAATCCCTTTGTGTCAGATAAATTATCATCTTGATTGTTCCAAAAACTCTGTATTTACCAGTACTCTGCTTGAAAAGCATACTACCAGATCCTGTTGAACATATCAAAAATAATTATGGAAAAGTGCTCTGTCACGTCTGTTAATTGAATTACGTATCCTTGACAAGAAAGTATGTCTAAACTGTCCAAGACAGCAGGTGACTGGGGAATTTCTCTCTACTAACAACCTTTTTGAAATGCCAAACTTAATTAGCTGGTGTTGGAATTATCCCTCAAGCATGTTCCATGTGTTGATGGCATAGAGAAATGGGCTGACTTGCTTATAAATGAATTGTTGGACAATTTTGAATTACCACATTTAATTACACTGCTGATATAATTTGCTATGATCAAATTAGTACAGTGCTTGTTTAGTTTTCCCATTCCAATGAGCTGTACAATATAGCTGTCTGAAGTAGACATACATTCTATGAATATTGTTCTTTAAAAAAAATCATTATTCTGCCTGCCAAGTGGAATTGGAGTCCACAGCATGAATCTCGTCAACAAATACAGTATCTGAAAGTATTCAGTGTGCTAAATAGCAATATAGCAATAAGATCTGTGTTTTTGAGACTGTTGTATATACAATCCCATAAGAGCTGGACTGATATGATATGAGCAGAATGTATTCAAATAAGCATGTTTTGGTTTGTCAGATATGCCACTAAAAGGATATCAGTGTTTGTTGCTAAAACTACCAGTAAAGGTGACTGAAAATAAAAGAAAAACTTATATTATGAGCAGGGATGGTGGACTTGTTCAGTGCTGTGCTTTGAGGCAACACAGTATTGCAGAGACTCCAAGGCAGCACCATGAGATGAATGTGGAACTTGTGCAGGGCAGCACTTGTTTGGGTTCATCAGCTGCTCTGCTGCTCAGAGGAAGCAAAAAGCTGTACTGATACAAGTATATTCCCTCTAGGATCTAACCTGGAACTTCCATATGGCTGTGCTCTGTAAATAGACCAACTGACAATGCTACTTTAGATATCTTCACTGTGAAGCTAGACTTAAGAGAATGTATATATATATTTTTTAAAGCAAGAGCTTCGGATCTATAGCTTGTAGAGGAGATGGCTAAGGAATCTTACCAAAAGAAATGAAGTAGACCCATAGGCAGCGTTGGCAGCAGAGAGTGCGTGCAGTTTGTACTGTCAGAACCTGGGTAGGGTGAAAAACCAAAGGGGTCTGGAATAGGCTTCCAGGTGAGGTGGCATTTACAAATTTTTAAAAACAGCTTGAGTAGCTGTGAATAGTTATATTCATATGACATGTGGTAGCAGGGACAGACCCTACATTAACAGGTCCTTCCACTCCTGTTTAATTTACAGAGATAAGACTGGAATTGTTTACACAATAAGGCCCTCCAGTACCTGTGAGGTCCATAAGCAAGTATTAGGTAATGAATATCAGAAGCATTGACTTGGTTTTAGAAATTACTCCATCAGTTAATTTTACCATTAAAAGCTATTTTAAAGTAGACAAAAATAAATTTTTTCATTTAAAAGTTGTAGAAACCTATTGAAGGAAACTTGCTCACAGATAATCTGAATTACCTTATGCGTAGATTGGCGTGTTGGAGTTTTCTTGCTTTTTTTTTTTTTAAGAATTATGTGGTACATACGCTTTTTGCCTGTCCAGATGTCAGGTTTGCTCCAACAGAGATTAGGCAAACATGCAAAAAGTGTTCATTTTTTAATAAGCATTTGATGTAAATCATTTTAGAAGGAAATAAAGCTTCCTCTGCGTTATGTGCGACATAACATCATTATGGCAGTGCAGGGGAACTAGAAAGTAAATTTGACTGAGCAGGGCTGAAACAGTCCAGACCTCTTAATAGCTGAGATGAAATGTAAGATTTAAGCAACCAAACTGGTAATGTAATTTTTATCTTAAAATAATTGGATTTCCATCTGTCTCCAATCCCAAATAATAAGTGTAAAAGCTTTTCAAGGAATTTATTTTAATTTTGGGCTTGATTCCAGCCCTCTTAAGAACTGTCTAGCTGACTTCCTGCTTTAATATTTGCTGAAAGTTTCTTGAATTTGTGCAGACCTGCTGTACCATTACTGGGCCAGCTTAGTCATTCTCCTTATCCCTTCAAAGGGTAATGCTTGTGGCAAGGTGATACAAATCCTGCAGTTAAGGCATGAGGATGACCTGACCACTGCTTAAGGTCTGGCCGAACCCTTTTAATACACAGATCTGCTTCTGTGAGGGGAAAAAAATAAATGGGAGCTAGTCACAGGGCGATGGGAGCTAAGGATGAATTCAGAAGTCCACACTCAACTCCAGGGCTGGATTTCTTCAGCAGTTCCTTTGCCTGGAGTTTTTCAGCAGTGTGTAGCCCACTAGCATAGCTCTGGTGTTGATATTTACATCTGTCTTCATTAAGTAGCTTAAGGTATGCCTAATTGCTTAAAACCAATCAAAGAGGCTGAGGTGCAAAAAAGATTGTATACCAAGCCACACCTATACCATCTGTTTCTAATGTGTATGTAAAAATAATTCATATTCCTTCACAGTATGTGTAATTGAAATGTTCCTTTTATAGAAAAAGAGATATGAAATCCAAACAATTTCTCCCACAGATACTTGTCCTTTCTTCCAGTATTAGACTGCAGACATTCTAATGTTTCTCCTCTGCCTGCCTGGTGGTACCATGCATTGAAAAAAACATATGAACATAAGGATTGTGCCCAAATGCATTATCGACTTAATTTCTTATGTTGGCTTAGTTCTCATACCTCTGAGTTTCATTTTTGGGAACTAGTAGTCAAAAATTAGTGATGGTTTTTTGTGTTGTGATATTAACACTTCAAGAGGAAAAAAAGATTACTTGAATTCCAAAAGCTAGAAGATTATTTTCATGCAAAAGCACCATTCTGAAGTCTCAACTGGTATCCCCTTAAAAGCAGAATTACAAATAGATCTATGCATGGAATATAATGGGTATTTAGAACCTTGGATCACAGTGAAGTGTCAGCAGCTACTTGCTATAGTTATTTATTTTTGCTTGTATTATTAATTTTCAAACTGACGCCACAAAAATGTCGGTGAAAGGTGAGTTAGAAATAATTTTAATTACGAACTCTATGTGTGACTGAATTTGATTTGCTAGTACAAAAGGTTGGGATGACAGTCTTTACATCTTTATATTATTTGTACTCTTGCTTAATAATCATTCTTCTCCTGCACCTGGTGCATGATCTTGTGGAACTCCTAGGCTTATAGTATTTTGTCTCCATTTGGTGGTAGTGCTCACACTGGGATAGGGTTACTTACTAAAAGCTGATGCCCTAAAGGAAGGTCATAGCCTTAAGAATGGTTTATATTCAACCTTCTCCCACAATACTGTACCTTGTGAGAGATCCTGAAGAATCACAAAGCCTTGGGTTTAAATTTGGGTTCTGTACAGCTATGCTGCCAGTAGATTGTGAAGCACACTGAAATGGTTTGCTGTTAACACCATCAAAATATGTTTTCAGTGGAAGTATTGAGCAACTGCGCCTGCAATTTGTAGCAACAACCTTATGAGTAAAATGTCACATACTAAATGTGTTTTATATCTCTCCTGCTGTTTGAGAATGTGATCAGCTCTTGTAGAGATGCAGCCTGTACTTTGGCCTTCTCAGGCTCATCAGTTTAACATATTTGAGCTCTTCTAGAAGATATGATTGCCTTGAAAACCTTTTAAAACATCCTTTAATTTTCTCACTGTTCCCTCAGTCCACTCAACATAGGTTAGCTTTGTGCGCTTCATCACTCAGCATAATGTAAATGCACTTCACTCCATTTTGAAAGGAATCATCACGGTTGTTTGATTGCATGAAATAAAAACAACACCGTTTCTCATCAGACATTTGAAGTAGATCAAAACCAAAATGAAAATTCAACTGTTGAAAGCTGCTTCCTCAAACAGTGACAAAAAGTAGTTGTGAGCAAATGAGAGCTGAAACATTTCAGTCATATTTAGTTCCACAAATAGGTTTTGCTTTTGGTCAGGCTTCCTGTATTTTGTGAACTTGCATGTGTTCAGCAGTGCGCTATGAACAGCAGCAGCAGCTACTTTAATTTTGTAATCATGTGGCAAAGCAGTAAAATATCTGCAATGTATTTCATAGACAAAGATTCCAAATTATCTAACTTATTTCAACAGGCAAGCAGTCCTACAACAGGAACAGCTCCCAGGAGTCAGTCACGGTTGTCTGTCTGCCCTTCCACTCAGGACATTTGTAGGTATGTGCTGAGAAAAATATGTTCTAATCCAGTTGATACTTGTTAGCTGTTGTCTTTATTAAATAATATGTAGCTATTGCTTCTGCTTAACACTATTCATAATTTACATGGACTTTAGTTTTCATCTCTCTTTGTTTTCGTTCTGTTTTTGCTTTTCCGTCTCATATTTTTCTATTCATGTTCTCATTTTCATCATTTTTTTGTGATTTCTCTCTTTCCACCCACCCTTACCATGTCCATCCCTTTCCTTTGCTTACTGCTTTGACCAGATCTACTACTTTGCATGATTTGTCAGAAGATGAGCTTGAACATGCAACCCCTGTCATGGTGCTGACCCCTTCTAATAGGGAGTCTGGTAAGAAACAAGTAAAACGAAGGTTTAGGCGGAAAAGAGAGACTGGAGACAATGGTGAGCATACAGAAAAACAAGGAATGGGGAAAGACTGTAAATTGCATCCTGATCCTGCCAGATCCAGCTGGAATGCATCTGATTCATCATCATCTTCAGATGAGAGTCAGTGGGCTCAGGCTAGGAGGAGAGCAAGAGGAAAGGCCAGAATGCCCAGGAGGGGAAAAAGGAGCAATACATCATGCAGTAACCAGGATGGGCCCTCAAACAATCATGCTGTTGAACTTGTCACTTTGGGGACAATAGGGAAAAAGAAGCAAGAGGTATCTGATCCTGAGAATCCCACTTTAAATCGACACCGAAGAAGGGTTCCAAGGATTAAGGAATCACAGTCTTCAGCATCATCTCAAGAAGCACGGATTTCCTCAAGAAAATGTGGGAAAAGCAAAGGGGAAAGCTACTACAGAGATCGACAGCCTGCATCTTTCCTTAGGCACAAAAAAGATACAAAGGACTGCTTTGCAGAGGCAGGCTCTGGCAGTGATGCTCTGGCAGTCCCAGATAATGGAGCACCTGCTGGGGCAGGGCCCAATGTGACTGATGCTGTTGAGAAGCCTCCAGTGTTGTATGATGACTGGTCTGATGATTTAGAAGTATGCAGGTTAGTCCCTAAAAAGAAAGATTTAGCATTCTGAATAGGATTTTCTTACTGCCGTGGGCTGATTGCCCTTCTCCTGTCTGCTTCTGTCACTTTCTCAGTAATAAACTGCTCTGCAGGCTGTAAGAAATAGCATGAAAACCTTTGCTACAGAGAAGTTAGTATATCTAAATCTGCAGATATACTTCTCTGATTTAAAAACAGTAATCCTACAAGGGAACTAAATGTTTTTATTTTCTTCATTTTTCTTCATGAAGACAGACACACTGTGTCCTCTGACAGAGTATTACTGTGTTTTAAATCTCTGACCAAAGGCACAGAATGAGGCAGAGTGCCAGATAGCTGAATGCAATGGGATACGGAGGTTTTCATTCTTGGTGATCAGTTCAAATCCACCTTTGGTCCCTCTTTGTCATTTTTTATTGACTTACATGAAATCAATCTATGGTCTTGATTCAGTGTCCTCTAGAGGTACTATTGCCACAGCAATCTGATGGATGGTGTCTACAAAACACCCTTTCCTGTTGGGCATAAGTTGTACAGGACTGTGAACTGCTGAACACCTCTACACCGTGAAAGTGTAGGGGTTGTTAGTTTGGTACCCATCACAAAGACTGGAATGATACAAAGTGTGATTGGCCAGAATAAGCATTAGAATAAGCTTTGGGAAAGAAAATTTAACATCAACAGTTCTTCTCTCTAGTTCAGAAGTTCAAACTTCTGACAGTCTGATACCCTTGGTCTAAATCACACAATCAGAACATGACCGTTTTTCTCTGGAAATGAGAGCAAGTGGGCCCCTTCTGAGCTAGTGTCTGAATTTGGAGTAGACAGCTGGGTGGACTTGAGTTACTTAATTTAGTGGTAAATGGAAATGCACCATCCTGTAAATTTAACAGAACTGAAACAAATTTGTGTGTTTTTTTTAATTTATTTTTTATTTTTTGTTCTTCCCAAACTTGTGAGGCAGCATTGACTCTCATCTACAAACTGTAAGTGAGGATCAGGCTTAGTTTCTTTATTTGGTAACCCAAAACTTCTCACTTTTCTTTGCTCGGAAGAAATTTGCATGGAAATGTAAACAGTCAGAATAAGGAAGTTCATGATGCCACATCATGCAGTTTCACAATATACTTCAGCCTAGTAACACATTACAAAGCTCCTAGTTTTAAAAAGAAAAAAGATAATGTGCAGCCATTGTGCTTTTTTTCATAGCAAGAGATATAAGCCATTACTAATACAGCTAGTGCTATCCACTACTTATTACACTTACCAAGTAAGAATGGACATTTGAGTTGTCTGTCATAATAGTTTAAGATTCTTCAGAGTAAAGTCCATTTGTGTCTGTACATCAGCTTGTACATCAGGTCCCTGGCTTGGAACCTCTTCCCCTTACAGAAATGCAAAGAAACAGCAGAAGTGGCAAATATGCTATATATTTTTGAAGCACTTGAAGTATATCTACATGGTTTAATGCAGAGATGTGCACAGACACAGATCTAATCTTCAGAGTTGTCTTAAATTTCTGAACCACCAAGCCTGCTTGTATTGAAGATTCAGTGTTGTAGGCACAGTACATATATAATACGACCATTTAATAATTATTAACTGAATATCAGTTACGCAAAAAGTTAAATAAATTATTTCAGTATGGATCTT
Organism: Scolopax mira; assembly: GCA_004320125.1. NCBI lineage: Eukaryota > Metazoa > Chordata > Aves > Charadriiformes > Scolopacidae > Scolopax > Scolopax mira. Next base: position 363,754 of record BJBW01001391.1, read on the forward strand.
TATACAGGCTTAATTATACCTTGTTAAGCAAACCAAATGAGAGAAACTAAAGTCAAAGTTTTGTAATTATGTCATGTAGATTAATCCTTACTATTACCTAAGTCCCTAAACTTAGACTTTGCTTTCAGATGGAAAGCTGACTGCAGTTTTTTTATCTGTCTTTTCAATCCATTCATTTTTATTATAATTACTTGAGCACTTTTTGCAAAACTTGGAGCTTGCTTTGAGGATGGACTTTTTGGATGTGCATGCAGGCTTTCTAGCTAGGCTCTTGTTCAGTAGAGAAAGGTTGAAAACCTTTGATAGGTGTGTATTTCTGTCAGCAGAAACAATCTTTGAACAACCAGAGTTAAACTCAATCTGTAGATAACTTGGCCTGTTGTGAAAATTTGTCAAGACAGTCATAATTGCATTTATCTTCATGTCAGGTGTAATGTATTTTTTATTGTCATTACTAGATGTGTTGTATTGATGATAATACATCTAGGAAAAACATGGCAAAATTAAAACATGTTAATTTTTCATAGCTGGTAAATTGTCTTAATCAATTTGCAGACAGCTGAAGAAACCAGAAGACATGTTTATACTACAGATACAGTATAGACTGTAGTTTCTGTTTTTTAAGGTAGGTCCAGGCACTTAATTGACCCATGATCTGTGGCATTGTTTTCTTCAGACTCACAATCTTGTTTCTGATACAAAAAAAAAAGAATGACATTTCAGTGCAGATGTGCAGTGTATATATATATATATATATATACAGTAAACATTTTTCTGCATGAGAAATAGAAAAAGGGATTTTTGTGATGTTTATTCTAAAGCTGGAATTAACATACCTGGTTGTGATGTGAAAAATTTGTTTTCTTGAGATGTTTTTTCAAGCTTTTAATCCTAAGCATTCGTGTCTTCTAGTTGGTGTGGCAAACTTGCTGAGAGGAATGGCTCTCACCTAGATGGGATTGTGTGGAAATCGCAGAGGAACAGGGATCTCGAACACCTCCTGGTGCCAGTTATTTTGTCTTTAAGTGTTTGGGTAGGCTTTTGTTTCCTTTACTTCCTCATGAATTACTGGCAGTGAAACACATTTGTACACGCATGTAAGGCTGTGAACGGTTTCTTCAATATGCATTTCCCGCATCAGCAGGAATGTGACAGGACGCACCCTGTTCTCCCAAAAGCACAACAGTCATGCGGATAAAGGATAGTACCATGGCACAATAGGTACTTCCACTAGTCTGACACAGGCCTCTTGGTCACTTCAAGTGGGACATTTCCCCTTCTAGTGTTACTGTTTCTCTATTTCCAAAATGAAAAAATGACATCAATGATCTTTACAATCTCTTCCTTGAACCTATTCCTTTCTTCTAGAGTCCATTAGAAGGCAAAGGTTCTGCTTTTTCTTTTTTTTCACAGAGTAGGCTTTCTAAATCATACAGTTAAATAAGGTGGAGTTTCTCACTATGAAGAAAAAACATATAAGATGTAGAATTCTGAATTTGTTGAACTCTATGAATGACTCTATATGCAGACAGGTAAAGGAAGGCCCTCATTTGAGGAGTAAATAGAAAAGTAAAGCATACCAGAAGGATGGTAAGAATGGAGAGAAGTAGTAAGAGGAATCTGCAGAATCTACTTCAACTATAATTTTTTTTTAAATAGGCTTTAAAAAGCGAGTGTATTAATTAAAATCCCATTATAAACTTAGGAAAAGACTAGGATGGGTATTTCTATGTGTTAAGTCAATCATAGGTTGGAAGAAATAGTGTATGTTGCACTTGACAAGAGGCAATATGGTTACATGGTTTCTCTCTGTGGAATCAAGTTTTGAAAAAAGGTTGTTTTTGTTTTTTTTTTTAATATTAGCAGGACTTGCAATAGTAGTATTTTGCATGAAAATACTTACATCCTGAAATATTTACGTAGTAGAGTGCTCACAAAATCAGCAGATAGAAAGCCTCTTAGGAGGAAATAAGTCCTCGTGGACTTGACGAAAAAAGAGAACGGTGAACAGAAGATAGATATATAGACTCATATATTAACATTCATTTAACACTCATTTGAAATATTTATACTGAAACTATGAAGTTGGATGCAGTAAATAATTTATACAGTAGTGCAAAATATATGTACTTGAAATACCGTCCGGGGCCCTCAAAAATCACCAAAAACTGGAGGATGTTGAACTGCCAGACTCTAGTGTTCAGCTGAAGACAGTTTTTAATCTGTTTCTTCCTGGGATGTTAGGGCCTTCCTTGGGGTCTCAGGATGATATATTCCTTAATTAGGAGCCAGATCTCTGAATCTTGTCCTGCATATTGGCTCCTCACCCCTTCTTTTTAAAGAATTGTGACTGCTGCTTTCTACAAGGTGACTTTCTGATAGGAATCTCCTGCTTTTTGAGGAATCTCCTCTGTTTGATGGTCTAGTGGTTCATCAGTCTTTGAAGCAGTATGAAATCCAGGTTAATTCTATTCTTCGCCTGATGGTTCAATGCCCCATCTGTCACCTCTTTAGCCATCTGGTTATGCAGTATCTTTTGGAAGCTCTCCATGATTCTGAAGGATTCAAGGAGACCTGAAACAAGGCAAGCATGTCTTTGTTGTGGTTAGGGTCACTTAACTGGGGGAGAACCGAGTCCTGCTTCTTTTTCTCAAAAAGTTTGAGATGAGATGAGAATTTGGGTGAGAGGAGACCCTTGTTTTTAAGGGTCCTGGTATTAAATGTTGAACATGATATGTAGGGAGTTTAATTACTTAAATCTTTGAGTGTCACTAGGTAGGTGGGAGGAAATCTAAATCTTTTTTTAAGATGCAGTCCTTAGTTCTTTGAACTTTGTTCAGTGCAGTAAATCTTGTCTGACAGATGCACTGACAGTGCATCTGAGGCAGGAATTACTTGTAACTCTTTGGGTAGTTAGTATCCTGTTTATCACCTCTAATGGAAGATTAATAGAAGGACAAGAAAAAGTAAAAGATTTAGTCTATTTTTTGCTAATGCTTTTTGCTCTTGGGTCTCTTATAAATTCTGATCACGTTCACAATCACAGAAATCAAGAGAAAGCTTTACCCAGGCCATTATGAAATTCCACTGGTGTGGTGAAACATTTTCGGAATGTTTTTTCCTCTAGCTAGATAAAGGCAGCTGAGTGTATAACATAATGGAAGGGCAGGAGTGACAGGGAAGAGGTATACAAATTGATTACATTCAGTATGGAGAATTAATGTGCTTCATTCACACTGTGTTTAAATGGAGAGGTAGACCAATTTGTCATTTAGATTACTTTATGATTTAATAGTGGAAAGAATGGAAATGAGATTAAAAATTTAAAAAAAAAAGCCTACAAAATGAAAGCAAGGGAAATATGGCATACTATTAGTAGCCTATTGAAAGGTGAACATATTTAGTTCATGCAACTTCTTTTTTTTTTCCACAAGTGATAAATTATGCAGGAGCAGAATTTGGTTGGGTTTTTTTGTTTGTTTGTTTCTGTTTATGAATGAGTTAATTATTTGCTGTGAGATGTTCATAAAGTTGTTTGGTTTAATTTTAATTTCTAACTATCTAAAAGCACGGTAAACACTTTATACAGGAGAATAGTTTTCTTAAGATTATCATACAGGAATGACAGAAATTTTGTGCATCCTTTTGCAAATGTGGCATTGTTTCCTTTTGGTCCAATTAAGATAACCTTAGAGCTCATGGTATTTCATACTGTCAGCTAATAATCCTCTGTTGAAAATCAAAGCCAGGGGTTCAGTTGGTCCAACATCTTCCAACTACAATGTTTCTCCCTGTCTAAGCTCCCTTTAGTAACAGTGAGATATAGCAATGAGATGTACCTGCTGAATAGAGTAAGAATTTATCTCTGCATAATCATTTTGAGTCTAGGTATGCTTTCCATGGAAGGTCAAGACTTCAACTCCTTTTCAGGCATTTCTCAACAAAAATAGTATTTTTGGACTAGGCATTATCTTCTTTGGGCATATTTATATGGAGAAGATATTTACCCCTTTTACTAGGGGAATTTGTTAAAGGTTCAAAAGCATTTCTAGTCTGTTGGTGTACTTCCATCCCCAGGAAAATGAAAGTATGGGGATTGGACATCTCCATTACTTTATTAGCGTGGTCTAGTTCATAGCACATAGAAATAACATCACAGGGGCAGCAAACAGGTCACAGTCACAAGACAGTAGCTCCTCCTAATTTTGTCAGTGTAGGGGCTCTCCATTAGTGCTTTAGTTCAGAGAAGGAGCCTGCTTTTCATAGAATCATGGAATTGTCAGAGTTGGATGGGACCTCTAGAGATCATCGAGTACAACTCCCCTGCTAAAGCAGGAACTCCTAGAGCACATTACTCAGGGCTGCATCCAGGTGGGTCTTGAAGATCTCCAGAGAAGGGGACTCCATGACCTCCCTGGGCAGCCTCTTCCAGGGCTCCATCACCCTCACTGTAAAGAAGTTTTTCCTCATATTTGAGTGGAACTTCCTATGTTCCAGCTTGAGCCTGTTGCCCCTTGTCCTATCGCTGGAAACCACTGAAAAGAGTCCAGCTTCAACATCTTTTAACACACCCTTTAGGTACTTATAAATATGGTCTCCCCTCAGCCTTCGCTTGTCCAGGCTAAAGAGTCCCTTTTACCATGATCTAGACTGCACTGAGGCTTGATCTCAGGGTTCTCTGACTGTATTCCTTTTGAGTGAAAGTAAACTGAAAGGTGTATTCCTGGTCCAGCCTCAAATCAGTATCAAATCCAAGCAACTCCCACCAAGATGACCCTGATGTAGATACCAGATTGTTATCACCAGCTGTTTTTTTTCAACAGAAACTGCTACACTTCCACCATAGTGCTTGTTAGCATAGACATAGCTGTATAGCACCCAGGAATATTAGAGAACAATACACTTTATACATAATTGTGCTATTTATAGGCCTTAAACGTACATCATTATCAGTATGCTCATGCCCCCATATACACTTCTATTTTTGAAAGCCTCAGAGGCATTCCCCTATGCTGTATGTTTGTTAATGAAGATAAAATTTGACCTGATATATTTTTAAGGAAGCTTATGAAAGTTATCTGCTCTATGTTACTGTAGGTATACCCTTTCTATACTGTAGGTATACTCTTTGTCTACCCTTTGGCCAAGAATCCTTGAAAATGTTATTAAGTACTGAGATGCAGTGTCAATCTCAAATATAGGATCCACTGAAAGGGTTCTGGTGGTGCAGAATTATTGAAAACTCTTTTTCACCAGAGCTGCTTATAATGACAAGGCTCTTACATAGCTCAAAGCACAAACACGGACTTGCTAATTCATTCTTAGCCTTAATCACCTTTGTTTGATAATAACCATCTTTGGAAATCAGCTGTACAGGTACTGTCATAGAGGAGTGCTTGCCTCTATGGGTAAGAGGCACTAAGTTTCACAATGCACACAAGACTCCTACAGTGGCCTATTAATTACTGAAGAATAGAGTGGATTAGTGAAAGGTTAGGATAACTGCTGTTTTTCCAATGAGAGTTGAGATTAGCAGTTCTTCTCTTTAAGGAAAGTTATTACTTGCAATAACCAGTTAAAGTGGTGACTAACCATCTAGATTGTAATTTTGGTTGCTGTGATTTTGCCATTGTCAGAAAAACTTGAAAAATTTCCATGTGAACTCTTACTTAATACTGATTGTAGCTGATCTTTTAAACTGAGATTGTGTTAGAAATGCTTGTGTATATGGAAAATATTATCTTCATTTGATGAGAAATGAAGAACAGTCATCCAGGATAGCTCTGTTTTTCTGAAATCAGCCTAAATACAATTAGCACATGAGTTGTAACCATTTTGTTTCACCCTTCCCTTCCTGCCTTCTAACTTTTGGAATGAACAAGACAAGGGGAAACAAGGGAAACCAGTACATAGCCATGTAACTATAGACAGCACAACAATACCACGTTCTGAAGATGCCTCACTACTGGTTGTTTAGTTAAGTAGCATCTCCTTATTTTAATCCATTATTTCTCTCATTTATATATGTATGGTGTCAATATGGCCTTCAGTGAAAGGTGGTATATTCTACTGGCAACTTTACTTACTCATTTTGCATAGTCATTATGGTACAAAGTTTAGTATGTCACATACAATTTCTCAATTAAGCATTGCATTATCAGTGAGTTTTTCAGCATAATTTCAATATGCCTTAAATTTAATTAATATTTTGAGCAAAAAAAAATACTGAAAAATAATTTAAAATGTTCTCAGTAATCTTCTTTAACTTTTCATCTTTACATACATCATTCTCTACAAATTTTCTAAATTAAAACTATTCTGTTTCTATCTGAGAATTGTTTTTTGTGTAGGGAACATACAAGAAATCTGCAACAATTTTATAAGAATTATGCAAAATCTTTCACAAAAACTAATTTTGGTTTCAGTTTAGCATTTTTTTTCCTTCAAAGTATTTTTTCTTTTTGATAATTTTGGGCATTATGAGTTAACCTGATATTTAAGAACATCCTTTAAAGATACTTTTTTTATTTTTGTCTGATATATGCACAGTGTTGGCATAAATTTCTAGCATATCTATGTGCTGAAGGTTGTAGAAACAATTCTGTGCTAGAGAAGTATGTTCAGGATAATTAAAATATTGGCATATAAAGCAAAAACTTAAGCATAAGAATGACTGCATCGTTAGATAATTTTTCCATAAAGTTTCACAGTGATCTTACTTTAAAAAAAAATATTCTGTGATCTCAATGTGTAGGGATATGTCTGTAGGTGTATATCATACACACACAAAAATAATTGTATATCTGAATCAGAAGTTCATCTAATAGCTTGTATATGGTGTATTGTGTGGTGTAGAGATGACTTATAGAACAAAAGTATCTCTTCCCCCAGAGAAGAATGGCTGGAATTCCCAGGCTGGAATCTTTAAAGAACTAAGCTGTTAAACCTAAAAAAAAAAAAAAAAAGGCATGTTCAATTTGTGACTATAAAGGGATTCTGACTAAAAGGATTTGGTCTAATAGCTGACTATAGTGTGTGTGTTGGGGGGGGTCATTCAACTCAGTTCTAAAGTATGTAAGCAGATTTTACTCTCAGGATAAGTTCATCCCTATAAATAGTTGGTCTGATGGACCAAAATTTTGAACATCAGTGATCATGGGAAAATAGGAAACTAGAATGGAAGTTCTCTGCCTACCTTGGTTTTAGATACAGTTCAGGTAAATCTGTGCTTTGTATCCTTACCTCACTTCTGTTTACACAACATATTTTTCAAAGCCATTATTTACAATTTATTTTCTATAATTTGTGATAATTGTGATGTACTTGATAGAGAAACACAGCAAAGGGCAAAGAGGCACAAAATTCTGATTCAGTACTTGTGGCTGAACAGTATGACAAGTTACCTGGCCCAAGTCTTTAAAAGATATTTAAGACTTAGCCAACAGTCTGTTTCAGTAGCAGTCAGGCACCCATGAATCTTTAAAGGCTGTGATTGTGAGTTTAGGTACCACAAATTCCTTTTAAGCTACTTTCTTTTGGCTAAAAAAATAATGAAGAGCTAAATTGCACCAAAGAGCATTCAAGCTAATGGAAACTGTGCCTTTGGTTATTTTCTTTGGACTTTAATTCCATTTCAGGTTTGTTTTTATACTCATTAAAAATTTCATGGTTATAAAGCTAAAAGAGACCATTACATTATTTAGTTTGAGGTTCTGTATAATGTAAGTTCTTAATGTCACCTTGTTATTTATATGTTTATCTTGTAACTTCTGTACAACAAAATCACAAATAGAACATATAATTCACATGCATTTTTCTGTAAAAGTACTTCTACTAAAGAGTACTTCCATTCATTTCAGATTTGCAGTGTCACTTTATTTGAAGCTCCCAGTGGAGTTTTAGGCTTGTATTTTAGCTGTTAAAATAATTTTAAACAATTCTGGCAGTAGTGGAAAAAAGGCTCTTGGGTGCATAGCTTAGTTGTCTAATTTCTAAATAGTTTAAATGCTAAGCCTGTAAAATAAATTATGTATAGCTTGAATTTAAATGAACAAAGAATACTAGTTTTCCTTTGGGAAATAGCTTTAATTTAAAAAGAAAATGATGGTTTTTTACGTACCTCTCAGCTGGGAATGCATTTGTTAGCAAAATAGCTATTTGGTGTTTTGAAAATTTAGTTTTGCTTAAGCTACAGACTCAATAAGAAGTCAGCACACAGACAATTTCCATATAAGAATTAAGCTGCTGATGCACCTAGCTTGGCTGGCTGAGTAAAGAAAAGACTGTAAATTGAGTGCTTTTAAAATGTGTCTCACAAAAAATGAATGTGTGCAAGATAAAAGTTGTGGGTATTTTCTTCTGCTCTCTACTCCCATGGGGTATAAGGTGCTGATTAGGTTTCAGGAACCACTGTAGACTCTGAAAACCTGGCTTTTGTGTACCACATTCCCAGAGCTTCATTTTTTTGGCTGGGCTTCAGGGTTTTTCTGTTTGGCTGTTTTTTTGGTTTTTTGCTCATGCTGTATTTCTAGCAAAGCAGCTTTGTTCTGCTTTCCCTTTGTTACATAGTCATTTTCTCATAGCTCTAGGCTACATCATGGAAGAACAGTGAAGCTGCTGGTTTTGATCCATAGATCTTTCACTTAGACATTGAAATCTCCTCCTCCCCTTGCTTGTAGACTTGGCAGCCTCAGTGCTGTGCTGTAGCCAGTCTTCCACCAGGTGTCTTTGCCAGGCTGCTTCCTGATGTGTGCCAGGTGCTCTTGTGCTATGAAGAAGGTCAACCTTCTTCCCTAAACTGTCTGGCAGGAAGAGAACTTCACCACAGGGCCCTCCCTGGCCTTCTTCCTACCCCAGGAACAGTGTGGCCACAGTTTTCTGCATAAAGGGTGAGTTATTCCTCAGATGTGTTCAGTCTCCTCTGCATGCACGCACATATCTGAGGATGCCTTTCCTAAGTACCAAGTTTCTAAGCAATAAGTTTTGTTTGCGTGACATCAGGATCTGAGCTGTTGTTGCTACTTCTCTATTTTGAAATAACATTTCTCAGGCTTCAGCTTTTTTTTTTTTTTTTTTTCCTTTTTCTTTCTTTTTTTTTTCCTTTTTTTTCTTTTTTTTTCTTTTTTTTTTGGTGCCAATTTGACATTCATTAGAGTTTGAGTGCTTTGCTGTGTGTTTCTGAGGTGCGGATGGGAGGAAGTCACTCTTCATTGGGTTGAACCTGCTTCACTTCACTTCATTTTGGCTAAGGCCTTCTGCTCTACCCTCACGGCGACACTTGTCAATAAAGCTGGTGTTCGTTTCCATGGATGGGTGTTTTTGTGATATGATCAGGAGTTTGGAAGTGGGGAAAATCACCAAGACATTTGGACATGTGTCACAGAAGAAACCCATCAGCTTGTGATGTTAGGACACTGATCATTTTATGCAAAACCCCAACTGAAAAGCTCTGTATCCCATTGCAAGGTAAAATGGTTCTGGGACCAACTCCTAACATGGGGTCTGCTTACAGCTGTAGATTTTGTTTTTCCAGATAACACAGCTATCTGCTTCAAAGGGACAGTAAAGAATGAACAGGAGGAAGGATTATGACTTTTATGCTTCCTAAAAATTGTGTGCGCTTGTGTGTACTCTGTGCCATACACATTACTCCAAAGGACTTAAAACTGTTCTCTTATCCTTTTAATTGTGTAACTCCAAAGAGGTATCCTAGGAACTTTTTGTACTTTTCATATTGAATATTTCCAGTTTTGGTTTAGATTCTGCTAACTTTGTGCATTTTATTGGCATTACTTACAGGCCAAGGACTATTCAGCTCTAAGAGTGAACAATGGTATTTTTCTTAAAGGTTGTGCTATGCGTAAAAGGGAGAATCAGTATTATTTCTATTGATTCATCTTCAGACCACATAGAAAATTCAAAGAGAAATAGCTAAGTGAAGAGAAATTACTAAGTGGCAGAAGGGAACAAGGCATATGTTCCCGGGCCTCAATCTGAAAGGTCATACAACTTGTGTATTGTGAATATCAAGTCTGAAAATTAAAAAGCAGTGTAAATAAACCGGTGCCTTTGCCTTGCTGCTTGGCAAGTTCCCTCACCAGCTCTTGCTCTCCTTCCTGTCAGGATCTGTCACTGTGAGGGCGATGATGAAAGTCCCCTCATCACACCGTGTCGCTGCACAGGGACCCTGCGCTTTGTGCACCAGGCCTGCCTGCACCAGTGGATTAAGAGCTCAGACACACGCTGTTGTGAACTCTGCAAGTATGACTTTATAATGGAGACCAAGCTCAAGCCTCTTCGGAAGGTATGGTGCTTTTGAATTTACTTACCCTCAAGTGTCAAATGGCCAGAACAGCTGTGTAAAGTACTGGCACAATTAAAGAAACATCTGCCTGTGCAAAATGGCTCTGTATTTGCTGTTGTCACACATGCCAGTTTACCCAGTAATTTTTACACTGAGACTATAACCACTGGTTAAGAATGATGTTTAGACCAATGCGGAGACAGAAATTAAGAAATAACACATTCAATCAAATTAGCTGCATCTGTTCTGTTACACTTGTGTGCAAATTAATCACTTGTACATTAAGATTAGTTAATGGAATCTAAACTACAGGGTGAACTTTCATCCTCAAATTCAAATTTATATTATTTGTGTTCATATGTTTTCCAGGATAAATCCATTTAATGGCATACAGGTTGTCAGTATAGAGAAGGTAAAGAGTTTATTAAACATATGTGGGTTTAGTTTTCTTTGGAGTGAATAATTTATCCTCTAATTTTTCTCTAAAAATGCTCTCATCCTTTTTGGGTTTTGTTGAACCTTTGAACTTTAAGTCAATCTAGAAGAGGGCTAGTTTTGATTTAAAATAAATTTGAATGTGAGAGCTCTTGAAAAACATGCAGAAACTATTAGCCTACAACTAGTGTATACATATATAGAAGTGATTTGATGGCAAAAGACATTTTAGTTTTGTTAGCTTTGCACAGGTAACAGTTCAGAGAAAGGAAAGCAAGTGAAATTCCTTCTCATTGCCCATCCAGAGAAATTATCTAGTAAGTCCCTGATGATAAACCACTTTTGAGGAGAGAATTAGGATTGATTTGACAAGCAAAGCTGGTGATAGAAAAGGACACAGTTCTCAAATGTCAAGTAGATCTTGCCAGGTAGACTGGAAATTGAAACAGATGTAAATAAAAAACTGATAGCTAAAAACTTAATTATATTGACTTAGTTTTTTTAGTAATTGCAGATAAATTTTAGCTAATGTGACAGGAAAGAGATAATTGTATAAAGTTCCCTCCCTGTAGCATATCTTTTGGGGTTTTTTTCTGTATATGTGTTTCTATTTTGAACACAAATTGCTTTAACCTTCCATCTAATAAATACACTCGCAACAGCCATATTCCCCCTAGAGAATATACAGATATCAGTATTTTTAACAGAAGTCTTTTCCTCTTTGTCTTAGATAATAGGGTGCCTTTAAAAACCTTCAAATAAAATTTATAGCATCCAAGGTGAAAAGGAGTGAAATATGTGAATAATGGTTGATATTAGAACTAGGCAATTCTAACTGTGTGTGTCTCATCATTGCCATCCCCCCTCCTGTTTTTCCTTGTAATTGAAATAAATTAATGGAATACTGGCAGATTTAAACTGGTAATGTAATTCCTGTAAGTCTGTCTTTTCTTAATTGAATGATTACCACCTCGTTTATCTTTTCATTGGTTCTCAAGTAAACTTTTTATTTCTGACATATCAAAAATGAACCCCTTCTTTCAGACAGTGTATTTTTGTTTCTGCTTGAAGCAGAACCTTTGTTTCTGCTTGAACCACTCAAATGTGGTTTGTCAGCTTGATAGTAAATGCTGGCAACGTTTCTCCCTTAAAATGCAGTGCAGCAAATATTTGCCTGTGTAGTACTGACCCAGCATCTAATTACAGATTCATTTTTATAATTTACACCCATTTCAGAAGCCAAAACCAAAGTTTCCAAAGTTAAAATTAGTTATCCTTTTTGCAATTATAGCATGCAACTGTGACACCCTTCATTTGTTATATTAAACTAAACATACTGTCCCCAATAAGTTTATGCATTATCATCGCCATCATTCACAAATTTATGAAACACTAAAGGGTTTATGAGAAGCTGTTTTGTAAACCAAGCATTTTGACAGCTGTAGCAAAGACAAGGTAAGGGAGGAAGAGTGATCACAGATCACAGACCTCCTGGGTAAGTACAGCTTATTGGTAACTTTCCACTCAAAAAATCTTTAATAAAAAAAACACTGAAAATGCTGTTTTATTAAAAACTATGTATTTTGCAGTAATGGAAAATTCCAATGAAACACTATCAAATTTCTTGCAAGCTTTTATGAAGCCCAGGACCTCAGTTGTAGGGCATTCTCTGTGAGTCTAGGTTTACAGAAGACAGAAGGAAGACTTATTACCAGAGACCAAAGTGCTGTGGGACAGGCAGCTCCTAAAGCTGAAGCTCTCCACAATCCTGTCTCCTTGTTGCAGGATCTGAAAGTTGCTATAAAGGCTATAGTACTTTAATGTCTCTTAAAATAGTGCTTAGAGATATGGTTTAGTAATGGGGTTAGGAGGGGTGGGGTGTGTGTTGTGTTTTGTATGGTTTTTTTCTGGTTTTTTATTAGAGTTAGGTTAATGGTTGGACTAGATGATCTTAAAGAACCCTTCCAAGTGATTCTATGATTTTACCTGTGATGTGATATTCTACAGCTTGGTTCTTGACTGTGCATTGCCTCATTCTGATGAATTTTATCATAATGTTATTGTAACATTCCAACTGCTGGTCTCCTGAAGAGAAAAATTACAGACCACAGAACTTAATTACAGGTATCTAGAGTTTTGTTTTTGCAGTATCACAAAAGCAGAATTTAAATACAAAACAAAATATTTGATTCAACTGGTTAATTAGCAACTTTATTCATGCCTCAGCCTTTCGTGCACCCTCAATGTGTCCTAACATATTTTTAAATCAAAATCTAGGGGTTTATGGCAAAATCATGTTTTAATACCATGTCATACAGCTGTTAGCACCCATAAGTGACAATGTGCAGCATTTTGAGTTAACATAAATCAAAATACCTCTATTAAATCAATAGGCTTGTGCCAATGTGCAACAGTTATTTAATTACAGAATTCCTGAAAGCACCAGACATCAAGTGAAACTTAACTTAATCATTTTAGTAAGTCTTTGCATTGAAGTAATCCTTTTAAGCATTGATCAACAGACATTGCAAGTGTTTCATATATTTGAGCAGGTCTAATTACTTGGCTGAATATAAATTTAGAGATTAAATATTAAGCATTGCTTGGTGTGTCTGTTTATCTCTTGGTCTCTGTTGTCTCTCTATGGTTATAAATAATACAGTTGAATTTGTAGCTTTACCTTTCAACATTTGCAATCCATAATGCAGAATTTCTCATTTATAAAGTGACTTTAATATGGAAAGAATTAGAAAGTGACAAAAAGGCCATGTGAGTTCCTTATTGAGCTCCCAGGTAATAGCTTCATCCTGAGAACATCACTGCTTCTTCAAAATGGATGTAATCCTGGTAAAGTAGCACCTGCATTTCATATCTCTTGAATTTGGTGTTGGAAGCATAGTAGAAACAGGAATTGAATGAAAATACTGAGTATGAAATGGATTAAAGTGTCAAATAAAAAGGTGTTTAAAATGCAGAAGTGTTTTAAAATGGAGATTTCTCCACAGTATCTCTCTATACTTCAAAATACTTTTCATATTTATATTTTGCTACCTGTTTAAGATGTGTGGTATCTGATGAGATGTTTTACTTTGAGGCATTATCCCAACAGATAATTGGGACAGTTATGGGACCAACAATTTATCGTGGTGCTGGATATGTCCATTTTCTTCCCTGATTTTATGTTTGAAATTACTTACAATCAATGTCTTATTTATCTGAGGCATAAGCAATACTGCACATTGTTACCATGTAGTTACTCTTGATCGTTAAGAAACAGCAAGTCAATTTTTTGTTTAGGTAAGCGTTATGTACCCGTTGAAATTGATTTTCTTTCTGATAGAAAGGCCATCTGAATTCATCCCTTTTATAAATAGAGGATTGGCAGTGTTCTTTAGTTTCTGTTAATTTAAACAGAAGCAAAGCCAGTCTTAAAATACTGATAATAAAAGAAACTTGTTTATTTTGAATGTGTACATATGCCTTCTTAGTGTTTAATATTATTGTATTTTGTATTTGTTTATATCTTGACAAAAGCATTTGTAAATGTGATACAAGGTGCCTCTCCTGGGTTTTACACCCTTGAACTCTCTGGAACTTCTTATAGAATCATAGAATCACCTGGGCCAGAAGGGACCTTCAAAGATCATCTAGTCCAACCCCCCTGCAGTCACAGGGACATCCCCAACTAGACCGGGTTGCCCAGGGCCTCTTCGAGCCTCGCCTTCAATGTCTCCAGGGAAGGGGCCTCAACCACCTCCCTGGCCAACCTGTTCCAGTGCTCCACCACCCTCATAGTAAAGAACTTATTCCTAATATCCAATCTAAATCTGCTCTTCTCCAGTTTAAAGCCATTAGCCCTTGTTCTGTCATTGCCAGCCTTTGTGAAC